>CANSNZ010000141.1:1462500-1637400 GCA_947646795.1 Beta lomatogona | reverse complement strand
AAGATGATGAGTTCTTTATGCAAAATCGGATGCTATCGAAGGATGGGTGCATCTCGACTACAAAAATGCATTGCTATCAAGATGTTGGTATATGGTTCATCCCCTCCGATGCTGTTGACGAGTACCTGAAAATTGCTTCAAGTATCACAGTGAGATTGCCTTCTTCATTTTGTCAAGGGGTTGTGGCTAGATTTGGACCCGAATACTGAGGAAGGCAAATGCAATGACATCGAGCGCCCCCTACACGAAGGCTAAGCGCCGTGGCTTCCCAAGCATGATGGGAAAGCGCGATTGCATGCACCGGAACCGGGAAGTATTGTCCTCGCAAAATTAAAAAGGAATGTATCAAGGAAGAAGCAAAACAACAACACAATCTTAGAAGCGGCTGCTTCAAGTGACTTATTGATATGGCATGCTTTTCGTACCCCCGGGTTTATGCAATAATATAAATGTATTGCGTAGGTCTTCCGTCTTGATGATTTTCAACAATGAAGAGCTCTAGAGGTCAACTTATCACCAACGGGACAATTTTATAACATGGGTTGGCATCTACCCGAGATGGTCAACATTCATCCCCGCAATAAAGCTCCCCAAACCCCCAAACAAAGTTATTCACACAACATTAAGAAGTTGTTAGAAAAGATGTGGAGCGTGCATTCGGTATTGCAAGCTAGATTTGCAATTATTCGCAAACTCGTTCCTCGCGTGGGATAAGGACATATTGTGGATAATAATCATGGCATGTATCATCATGTTGAAGATGAGCGTGATACTTATCAACATTACCGACATCCGAACGAATATGATCAAGTTCAAACTCAAAATAGCAAGGGACATCTAACCAAGCCGCAGGAGACTCATTCGCAGTACAACCGAAGACCCGAGGTGCAAAATTTAGGTGCATACATGGGAAAGAAGATCCGAGATGCGATGACAGAAAACTCACATCTCACTAAAAAAATAACTTGGTTGAACACATATGGCGTAAGCTTGGGACTAATCGTCAAGTTGATTAAGTAACTTTTATTTAATTGCTTATGGTTTAAGTAATTTAAAATTTCATGTATTTGTGTGTTTTAAATTATTTATCTTGATGTATCAAATTTCATGTATTTATATGTTTTAATTATCTATCTTATGTAATGTGTTCGTTGTTTTTAATTATATGTCAAGTTAACGTAATTTAATTTAACATAAGCTAATTAGCACATAGTTACTATAATGTCAAGTTAGCGCTAATTTAATTTGACGTAAGCTAATTAGCTAATTAGCTTTTAAGTTCTAATGTAATTTAACATAATTTAATTTAACGTAATCTAATTAGCTTTTTATTAATTTAAATCATATATTTCATATAAAAATAAACATCAAGGTATAGAAAGAGTATATGGTGGGTGTGGTAAAAGAGGAGAGAGAAATAGAAAAGCCAAGTAAAGACCAACCAAACCATTGTGAGAAAAAAAGATGAGTTGGTGGGAGTTTTAATGGGATGTGTAATGTAACAACCCATAATCGCGCCGCTAGCTTTTCGCAAGAATTTTCTCTAAAACTATTATTTTCTCTAAATTAATTATTTTTATTTTAGTATAATTTTGGGAGCCGAATTTTATTTTTTATTTATATGGCGTGTTAATGTGTTTATTTCATTTATACTTATAATATAATTTATTAGAATTATCTTTATTATTAAAGTATTTTCAAAGTTTAGGCGCGATTTAGAATTAATCGCTTTATCGCGTAACGGGCTTTCAAGCATGGTTCGTTGTTGAATTGGGCCGAAAGTTTTTGTGGGGTGTGCGGGCTTGGGGGCAGCCGGCCAAGTGAAGGAAATAGGAGAGCCTTCTCCTTTCTTTTCTCTTTTGTTTTTCTTATGACTCTTGATGCCTTATAACCCCTATAACCCCCCTAATGATTTCCTCTAATTAAACCTCTTTAAACCCTTAATTCATTTCAAATTTGATTAGAAAATCAGAACTCTGGCTGCCATTCTCCAATATTTCGCCACCATCATCATCTTCATTCTCTTAAATTTTCTTCATTTCTACTTCTTGTTAATTGTTCGTGAATCGCTTTTGTGGCTTTTCCTTATACTTGGTGCTTGGGATTTGAAGCAAGAAGAGGATCACACGCCATATTGGGGATTTCCACAAGCTTTCAGCTCGCCTCCGACGATCCAGTAACTAGTTTTTATCTTAGGAACCACAGTGATTAGGTAGTATTCGGTATTAGATTACTACGTTAGGAATTATCTAAAATACTTTTTGAATGAAATTTTTGACGAAATTTGACATGAACATACGTGACACATGCTATGTTAATACTGTGTAGAGAAAAATAATTTTCGCATGATTTTTAATATTTATTTGATTTAATTGGTATTTTGTGTGTTTTTGGCTAAATTTCATAATAATTATTGAACGACTGTTAAAATTGATGAAATCATTTTTATTAGATCATGTTACATGCGTATAATGTATTCCATGCCTTAGAAATTTTTTACCTACTGTTTACTGTTTTAATTAATTGATATATATGTTTCTGTAATTTCTGTTCTGTCAGTATAAAATTCATGAAAATTATTTATAGAGGCAGAAAAATTAATTTCTTTAAATATTATGTATTTCCGTGAGTTTTTACATGTTATATAAATTTTTAGTAATTTTTTGGCGTCTGTTTATATTTTTAATTATTATAATGACTTATTTGAGGAATCTGTATATTAACTGTTAAAAATACTTTTAGAGTCCGAAAATTAAAAATAAAAATTGTACCATGTCTGTAGAGCCATTAGGGTCGTATGATAATTTTTGTGTGATTTTATTGCTCGAAATTATTAGTTTAATAATTATTATGGTGTTTTTGTTGTGAAATTAAGGATATACTTTTAAATTATTTGAGGGCTTGTAAATCAGAAATAAATCATAATTTAATATATTCTGTATCGCTGACTTTCAGTAGTATACAGTATGTATCATTGGGTAACCACATGTTTAGGTTTGATTTATGAAATAAAATGATTTAATTGTTATTACTCTTTTAATGAATATGATTTAGAGTTAATTGGTGATGTATCTTTGATTGAGTTGTAGTTGCTGTAAAAACCAGTATATTGTCATTGATAATGTTTGGGGATGTTCAAGTGTTATTGTGAGGGTTATTTGTTGAATATTTTATAAGTGTTTTATTTTGAGGAATTATGAAGAACCGCTTGATGAATCATGGGTATAAGGCCAGGAGGCATCCCTTTGATGAATATTTTAGATAAATGATACTTAAATTGTATGCATGATTGTATTTTGAGATAAGAATATCCGGTGGGGGTAGATGTAGTCCCCATTGAAGAACATGCCAACCACCCGGTTTATAACTAGGGGTACACCCGGGTTAATTGTTGTCGTCCGAGAGTCGTGGAGTTCTCGCGGTTCTACTCCGGCATCGGGAGTTTGGCCATTCTTAGACACAAAGTGGAGGACGTAAGCCCATGGGGATCGACCGGGAGAGATTGCGATCCGACAAACCTTAGGAAGTGATTTGCGAATCACCGGCGTTCGGCTTCGACTCAATAACTTGTTGTATTTTTGATTTATTATTATTATTTATATATATATATATTAGAATTATGTCACTCACTCTATCATGTTTACTTATTGTTAATGATCTCTTGATTTATCTATGAGCCTTATGATTTCCGTGTGCATGCTATTGATGTAATGATTGCATGTTATTCCTTTCTTAATAATCTTCTTCAATTGTGCTTTGATTGTTATTGTTCCGGGAGAACCGCTAGTTACTCCCCACCGACCCGTGGAAATATTTAATATAATCTTGGCAGATGGAAAATGAATGCTAGGCTTGTGACTGCAGGCTAGCAGAGCGAGAGCTGGTAGTGAGAAGAAGCTTCTAGTACTGTTTTTGGTAGATGAACTCTATATAGGCCATAGGAGACTTTCTTTTGGATAGCTTTCAAGGACATCTAGCTTTATTTGAGTTTTATTTGGGAGACTTGCATGTCTCATAATATTGGTTTTTGACGATATGATACAATTTGGGATACTTCTTTTATTTTAGAACTATGTTGTTCACTCGAGATTAATTCCTTTTAAGCTATGAATTTTGAGTTATTATCTTTATTTATTGTTTTTAGAGTAAGATAACCGTCCCGACGTTATTTCCGCTAACGTCATTTTAGTATTTCTTGAATTGATAATGTTTAGTATCTTAGTAGTAGGGGACGTAAGTGTTACATGGGTGTAAGTAAGGAGGAGGAAATGAGAGAGAAAGAAAAACTCCAAGCTACCAACCAAGCACCAACCAACCCACCGCTCACGCCAGTTCTCCCCCAACTTTCACTTCCTTGAATCTCTCATCTTCATCTTCATCTTCTCCCTCTCAAACTTTCGTCTTTTTTCTCATCAATGTCTTCTAGCACTACTGTTGTTTCTTTATCTGCGTTTCATAGAACAATTGGCAAGCAATCTACAACAATGAATGGCTCACCGTTTTTGTTTTTGTTTTTGTTTCTTAACGATATCTCTGTTTTGTTTTTTATTTGAGCCTTTTTTGTTAGTATATGCAGTAGTAAGTAATAGTACTAATAAATTGTTGTGTTTATGTAGGATGACTATTTTATATAATTGATCTTTTGGGTTGCTCAATTGAACAAATTGTGCCCTCAATTCTTCCCCAATTCAAAGAAAGTAAGTAGTATCTAGAAACTTATTCTTGTGATTATCGTTGTTTATTCGGTTGCTTGTTTGAAATGTGATTATAGACTTATAGTTTTGGGCTTTTGATTATGCAAATGAAAGGTCCATCCGTTCTCTCACAAGGTAGTCCTGCTTTTCTAATTCTCAAGTTCCATCAATTATTTTCTACATCTTCTGGTAACTACTACATATGTTAATTCCTACATAGTTAATGCTCACTAGGTCAGGAATATTTATATATAGTAATTGGATATCTACTTTTTAAACTGTAATTTTATAGTTCTGAATGGCAATTAACGTTATGGGATACCGTGTTCTTCCTTTATATTACGATCATTTAGATGGATGGTCTCTAATTAAAGGAGATATGAAGCTGAGTATGTCAAAAGATGATGGTAAACAATCAAGTATTCTTTAATATGTTCTGTGAATTTCTAATTCCTTTTGTCCTAAATGGGGTCACTTTTATTTATATCCAAGACTCATTTAAAAAAAGAATCATTCTTTGTTTATAAATGACTTACTTTGACTTAAAAGAGTGACCCATTTTGCGAAAAGTGAATGATATCACAATAAATTTATTATGCACCTGGTACTTAATACTAATTGAAAGTAATGAAGCATTGGAGGTAATTACGTGTCATCTAAATGCATACGCCGATATGGAGACATGTATTTCAATTAATTTCATCAAAAAATTAATAAAAGAATTATACGCAATGACCCGGAGGCATCGCCCAGGGGCAACAACTAGTTAATTTCTAGATCTATACTTCCACATCTCTTTTTAATTGCTACATTACATTTTTCACGGTTTTCGAGACACAACTTCAAACCTTAATATCTTGAGTTATGTATAAGAGAAAATTATAAAATTTATATATTTGGAAAGTACACATTCGAGAGGAATCAAACAAGATCCCACATGATTATGTTTTTCTTTTACGTATAGAATTAAAGAAGGTTAAAATTATCATATGAATAGATACCACAAATAACTTGTAACAATTAAAAAGAGACGAGGAGAGTATTATTAAAGGAATGAGTGTTATTATTATAAATGTCGTCTGTCTTTTTTTAGATGAATATTTTCCTTCCACACTTAAAAAAAGGTACTCGCTCCATCCCAAAATACTCTTGACACTTATCAAGGCACATAGTTTTAAATGATAAGTTGTTATTTGGTTATCAATTGTTATTTTATTGAAAAGGTAGATGTGATAGGAGTTAGGAGTTAGTAAAGGTAGTATTAAATTATTTTAAGGAGAGAGAGTGTGTGGGCCACGGTTATACAACTCGTCTTGCAAGAGACGGCCTAAAATTAGGAATAAAATTAGGCGCATCCCAAAAGGCCCAAAACACCTACAACCCACTCCACAAACCCAAACAATCCAACAAAAGCGAAACCCAAATATAACCCCTACAACATTCAAAACGCGAGGAACTAAATGCGTTTCACCCGACACTACATCTCCATTCTCGCTTCTCTCTCTCGAACAAAGACGCTGAAATTCAAGAACTTACAACCGAAGAAATTCAAAAAATCGAGGGAAAATGAGCAAATTTCATACGTAAAATCATTACATCAACTTAGGTATGTGATTTCGAATCTTATTTTTTTTCAATTTCCTGGTTCTTGAAATGCAAATTTCTACTAATTTGATGAATCTGCTATTTTTTTAGCTTTGTTCATAGGATTAATCCGGTGTCCTCACACTTTCAACAAATTTGGTGTTCAATAGCTATATATGGCAAGACGTAAGCAAAAATCGCCAACGAAGATGAAGGTATTTAGAACGCTTCTACTAAATTTCGTATAAGATTCAAGATTAGGTTTTGAATTTGGCTTATACTTTCAAAATTTGGTTATGCATGTGTTATTTAGAGCACTTAAAACAATAATTTTGAACACATCTCCCCAATTTCGGTATAAATTTCAATATTAGGTTTTGGATTTGGTGTATATGAAATTGATGTAGGTTTTGAATGTTTGAGATGATTTTGTATACATTGTTGTTTGTAGAAAATGAATGTTTAGGGTCCTATAATTGAACTAATTACATAAATATGTAATTTTGGTTTGAATATTTTAAGAACATTCATTTTCTACATCATTGAATTTAGTGACCAATACACTTGTACAAGTAACCGGTTTAGTTATTTGGTGATTAGGCTAAATAATCTTGAAGTTCATGCAAAAGGACCCTATATCATCACATGTGTAGCACATTATTGATTTTAGTAGTATTCTCCTTTTGTCCCAAAAATTCTTGACGAACTTCAATAAAGATTCGATACAAGGGAATATCAATTATAGTTGTTCTCCCACATTGTTATCATATTCTTATTCATCCACTATTTAGGTTGTGTCAATGAGATATGAATTGATAATTAAAAAGGTCTTAAAGAACTAACCACTAAACAAGCCATGTACTCGATGATGCATACTAATTGCTTTATTTTAGGGAAATTCACTATGAATTGTCCCTGTACCCAAAGTGTCACTAGAGATTAAGTTCCAAGTGCCATCAATTTTACAATGCACAACACATGGATATATCTAAGCAATACTAAACCTGCTTCAGACAAAAGAACCTTTGTCCACCGAGGGAGGGCGAACAAAGACCAAAGAGCTAAACCAACCTTGAAGAGAAGTCCATTTGTATCTTGGAAGAACAAAACCCATTTTACACCAAGCATCATGCCCGGCCATAAGGCATTAAAAACGAAATCAAAATGCAGGGGTCCTCAACTTAACAAATTAAAATTCACCGTAAGTACATTAAGCAAGCAACATATCTTTTTGAAGTTGGTTGAAAGTGCTTTACAAGTGCAAGTTGATTCTATACTTATGCACTCTATTCTACTTAATCGACTATATTCTACATTGCAATACTTTGTTTCATTTATTAATGGAAATTTGTATTGGTAACCGGTTATGTCATTTAGTGACTAATTTAAATTATCAACATTTTTTTACGTATACACAAAATCAAGACACAAAAATGCAAAACCATACAAGACGTGCGTGGGAAAAACTAGCCGAGATGAAGAAAAAGGCAGTTATGGATAGGAAAGTTGCGGCAAAGGAAAAAAAGGCAGCAACCACCTAGGATACCAAAGAAAAGTGAGGCAATAACATCTTCTCCCAGTAATCAAGAAGAAACAATCGAAGGTGAGCCAAACAAGGGGGCCGGATGAAGGAAATCCAACAAAACAACCTTAAGGAAAGGGGAGGGAAAAGACGCAAACAACCTCCTATAAAGGAAGAAAAATATCACTCTCCAAATGAGTTACCTCAAGGAAAAAGAATGAAACGGGGAAAACAAAGTACTCCAAAGCAATCACCACAGTCACCTCAAAGAAGAATAATAACAAGGGGAATGCAGACTCCTCCAAAGAATGAGATGGACACTTCTCCAAATGATTCAACACATTCACTTCAAGGAAACTCGAGAGAAAACTCCTCCGAGACCGAGATAACCACTTCTCTAAAGGATTCGAGAGTCACATGAAGGAAAAGGAGGCAAAAGAAAGAAACAACCTACTAAAAATGCTGAAAAAGTTGATACCCCAAAATCACCTCGTGCAAAAGCAAAGAAAAAAAGGAAAACAACCCGTGAAAAAGATTGACCAAGATGGTTCTACGAAAAAAAATCCGTAAACCCGGGTTTAAATTTATTGTCCCTTTGCACAAATATTTCATTCATGTTTTATAATACGGTATTAGTTGACATTTTTTGACATTTAGTAACTAGTTTAATTCTATTTGTCACCACTTATGGCACTAAATTATATTTCTATGGTACTTATGGCTCATTCAACTTTTATGTTTAAATTATGTTTTTGTGTCCATTATTCAATTCTAAAACATAAACTATTAGAAAAACTCAGTTGCAAAACAGAAATAGGGTTATCACAACATTAAGTCATTATGTTGTCAATATTGGTCATTTTGTATCCATTTTATCTCAATTAGTGACCAGTTTAATGTCCGATGATCACTACGGTTGTGATTTTTGTTATTGTTCCAAATTCTTTTATAGGGCTAAAGAAGTTCTGATTTCAACATATTGTTCCTCCAGTGGACTGTTCAAGTTGAATGAGCAACTCACTCGAGAACAAATAGTGCATGTGGAATTTATGGGATTTGGAGGATTGCTTATGCTGAAAATGAATGCATATTATCAAGGGATGGTGGACTGGCTTGTACGGCAAGATAATGGGAGTTTATAGTTGATGCAACTAGGGGATGAAATGTAACGAAAGATGATATTTATGACATCTTTCATCCGCCAAAAGAAGGAGATCATGTTGTCCAAAACTCTCTTGCCAAAAGAGACAATCCAAATGCTTGGGCGCAAAATCATTGGCGTGAAGAATTAGGATGTACATGTAATGTAGAAACAAAAGCATCCAAACTAGTTGAAGAGATTCCGAAACTACCAAATGGAGGTCGCAAATTCCAACGCTATTATGCTATGCATGCACACTCGATATTTCTCACTCCGACACCACACAACAACATAGACATGGATATAACAAAAGTGCTTTAGACCTCGTGCAAATCCCAAAATTGAATTGGTGCAGTTATGTGTTGGAGAGGTTGGACAAAGCTATAACAAGTTGCAACAAAAAAGGATCAAAGAGTGTAGGTGGGTGCATCATCATACTACAACTTGTTTACTTCCATCGTTTACTTTAGAAGGATATGCAACCACCAACATCACTTCCACTAATTCAGCATTGGACATACGAAATAGTCCGTGAGCGTGTGGTAGAAGATGTTGCAGCAAAGAACAACAAAGGAGACAAATTTGGTATGGGTGAGTGGGAAACCGTAATGTTCCCAATCGCCTCAATCAAAACAGTATGAAACCGAAGGCATGAAGATGTTAATGTTCATGTATGATAGTAGAATTATTCTAGAATCATCACTATAAGTGGTTCCATAAGATACTTTTACTTATCCGATATAAATACTTTTAGAAGAACTTCTTTTCCCTGAATCTACTTAACTTTTGCACCATAATTAAATGAAACTTTCAAAGAAAATCAAAAGCAACGTGTTTAGAAGCATCATGCAATGTAATTAGAGGGAGCCGAGTTATTTTTGTGAAGAAAGATGGAAAAGATAATTTTAATGTTCCCAATCGCCCCAATGGAAACAGGTATGAAACCTGTGCATGAAGACATAAATCAAGATCCTCCGGTGCATCATGATCAAATCCCTACAATGACGGTGCCAAAGCCACAACCAATGGTGATCACAAATTCTGCAGAGAGGGTAATAATAATCAAGCTTCCCAAAGGCACGATGACTGATGAAGAAATTGAACAAACTGCAAAAGATGTAAGTTTAAATTATTATAGCTAAAATTTAGGAAGCCAAGTTTAAATTATTTTTGTTACCATTTTAATTACTTTAGTTACCAGTTTAATTACTTTTGTCACTAGGTTAATTACAAAGTATTGTCATTATATTTTGCTGTGAGTATACATTAGTTCTACTAGGTTGATTGCCTTAATATATTTTATTTGAATTATTTGCAATGATGATACTTGGAAATTTCACAGTATATTGATCAAGCTCGCCTAAAATTGGGACGCGGCCTAGAGGTTTGCTATAGTATGCACACGCGAAGGTTGGAGGAGCTTAAACAAAGGAAGGAAGATTTTCCACAAGATGGATCACCCACAATGACTCAGCTGTTAGGAGAACCCTGAAGTTCTTAAACAGATTGATGACATTGAGAAGCTCCTAATAACACAAAGCAAGCAGTTGCAGACATGCCATCATTTGACTTGGGTATACCCGAATTGAAGCAACAAAAGCAACCCAAAAAACCCAAACAACAAGAAGATCAAAACCTGTTCACCAAGTCTTTACTAGACGATCAAAGAGACACCAAGAAGCACATGAAGCAGCAACTGAAGTACCACAAAAAAGCTTTCCCACCAGAAGAATGTCTCCTAGAAAACCAAAGAATGTCTCCTAGAAAGCTATATTATGCATTCTAGATCATATGGTTTTTTGCACAAATGTTGATGCAACATTTTCCAATCTATTAGGTTATATTTTGATATGTCAACAACTTTGATAGGGTATATTAGGTTATATTTTGAAATGTAAATATGAAAACTATGGGCATAGTAGGCAAAGTTCTATTTTGTGACCACTATAAGCCTTTTAGTCACCACTTTATGTTAATTACAAACCTAGTATGCAGAACTATTTGTAAATATTAAGCAGAAATATTTGTAAGTATTAAGAAGTATTGTGGGTACTTTTAAAATATTTTGGAAACATTTCAAGACTTTGAAAACTTAAAAATTTCAAGTCTAATTAAGCAGCATTGTGAGTATTCTATTTGTGACTACTATAAGTCTATTAGTCACCAGTTTATGTTAATTAGTAACCATGTATGGAGAACTTTTTCGAAATATTTTGTTTGTTTGGCTCACCAGTTTATGTTAATTAGTAACGTTTCAAGTCTTATTCACTATTTAGTATTGTATTGTGGGTATTTTTAAATAATTAAAAGAAAACCAATATTCTTAATTGTGACCACTATAATCCTATTAGTCACCAGTTTATCTTAATTAGTGACCTAGTATGCATAAGTAGAATAAAATATTTGGAAAACCAATATTTTCTTATGATGCATTTCAAGACTTTGAATACATAACATTTCAAGTCTTATTCACTATTCAGTATTGTATTGTGGGTATTCTTAATTAAGATATTAGCCATAAGCCTAAAACCAATATTCTTAATTGTGACCACTATAAGCCTATTAGTCAGTAGTTTATCTTAATTAGTGACCTAGTATGCATAAGTATTTTTAATTGTGACCACTATAAGCCACATAAGCCATATAGTCACTATTCAATATTCTTAATTGTGACCACTATAAGCCATATAATCACTAGTTTATTTTACGGTTTTTTCACCAAATACCCCTGACAAATAAATTTATTCACCAAATACCCCCACTTTTTTCAAAATTCACCAAATACCCCCGACCTTTAAAATTTCACCAGATACCCCTGACATTTCAAGAAATACCCAAAATGCCCTTTTTGGCTAACGGGCGTTAGTGATCTGTTAGTGAAAAATACATATTCACCATATACCCCTAAGTAAAATAGTAATGCACCAGATACCCTTATTTTTGAATTACTTGTAACGGCTATTTTTCCAGTTTTAGAAACTAGCCGTTAGTTTTATGTTGCATTAACTGCTGCCTTTATAAATACATGGATCCAATACCCTTTCCTCACCCTTTTGTTATTGCAATTCTAAGGAGGGTTGCCATGAGTTACTCAAACAGTTCATCCACACAACCTTCATACATAAGAGTACCTAACTCCTATTGTAGTTGTAGAAGAAAATTTGCAATATGAAGCTCTGAAACAACAATAAATCCTCGCCGATCGTATTACAAATGTGATACATGCAATAATTTCAGATGGTGCATAGGGAGTGTGGAGCATAATCTGAGCAGCCAACATGATTCTCTAATATGCAGAGATGAGGGAGAAAGTTCAGAGAAGAACAAGATGAAGGAAGAGCTAAAGCACTTGAAGAAGAAACTGAAGCAACAACAAAAACTAGTAAATGCAACAATAAAAGTAGGAGTGCTGATGTTTGTAGTTGTAATATTTAAGTGAAGTAATGTAATTGGTGCAAAAGACCAATGTAATGTTGTTTAGCAAAAAATGAGCATGTTTAAACTGTTGTAGCATCAACTAAAAACCTATGTAGCAAAAAATCACCATTTCAACCACTCCCTAATGTAGCATCAATAAAATGATAGGCCCTACATAATCACAAAAAACAAAAAAAAGCTAAGGCATCCTAACACTATTCAGGCTATCTTCTTGGTGGTCTTTGTCTTCTTAGCTTTAGGTTGGGTCAGGTTGAGGCACTTGCAAAGATCCGTTTCTTTCCTTTTTCTCCCTCTCTTCTCGCGTCCCGCTGCAGCCTGATGTAGACCCTTTCTCCTTCCCCGGTTTGTGTAGTTTGTCCACCTCCACGAGTCCTTGCATTGTGGCCCACTTCTTTACATTTACCGCACTTAACAAAGTCTTGTGCCTTTTGCCCTTCTTGGCTTCATTAGGACCTTTCTTCGTTTGCTTTTGGGGTCTCCCAAGCACTTCTCTTAACATCGGGGAGAAATTAGGGGGGGGTCATGTTCAAGCTAGTGAGGTGGATCAGCCATGGGGTGAATGTGCTCCCCATAGGTTGCCTTGTAAGCTGCTCCCTTATAATAAGGGGATACAAAATTAGCAGCCTCCAATCTTTCATCAAAAATTACTCTCAGGGCATGTTTACAAGGTATACCACAACCTTGCCATTTTCCACATCCACACCTCCCATCAGCTAGCCTAATGGGGAAATTCACATTCCCATCTTTGACCTCAAATTCACCCCCCACATGGTGTAGCAAAACAAAACCTAGATTCATCACTCCTAGTTTGTAGGACCTTGTTTGCATAATCGGTGAGCATGTTTTCATCCATGTCAATTGCCTTATCAAACCTTGCCCAATTCTCTTCATGGACCGGTTTCTTATGGCTGCATAAACAAGGAAACATGTTAACATCTAATCAATTTAACCAAGGCAAAGAAAAAAAAATTGACCCCAACTGCACTTACCCTCAAGCAAAGTGAAAACAGGGAGGTCCCTGTATGGTTTAGTGTAGGCATTAAAGCTCTCCACAAAGTTTTTTGTGTTATGATCACAACAAACTAGTGGATCAAAGGCATGCCTTGACCACCGCACCGTGCATGACTCCAAATAAGTCACCGCCTCGGGGTTGTATGCATGAATCTTCCGCATTGACTTCTTAAAGACATACTTATTGTATGCATCGGCCAGTATCCCGTAAGAGCTTGTGGAAGGTTGTCCCACTTTGTACCCTACATTTTTGCAGGTTCATGTACAAGTGTTGACAACAAACCCTCCTTGTTGCTCTTGGGAATACATCATTCACCGCACCGTCAACACCCTATACAAGAGAATAGCAACTGAAATTAGTAGTGTAATAATAGCGAAAAAATAGAAATTGCAATGTATGAAATGTCCAAAACTTACCCTCATTCTATCACCGATGAATGTCCAATCATCTCTGTTGCATCCCGGTTCCAAAGCAGATCCTCGGGTTCCCCGAAGAAGTATGTACAACTGGTTGTACTCTCGGTGTCAACAATGGCATATGCAATGAGAAAAATCTCATTGTTGCCATCAATGTCCTGGGGGCTAACAGAAGTATGCCCATGTAGTTGCCACTAAGGTGAGCCCCATCAATGCCTATTAGAGGTCTACACACACATAGAAACCCCCTAACATTTGCAAAGAAAGGTAAAGAAACATGCCTTGAATTTGGGAACCACATTCCCTGTGTTCCCCGTCCATGTAACCAAGGCATATGATCCTGGGTTTGTTTCCTTGATCATTTCAAAGATACCTTGGAAGAAGAGCATATGACTCATAATACCCTCCAGGTATCTCCCTTTTAGCCATGCTCTTCACCTTATAAAGCAACCTCTTCTTCACCTTGATCCTAAACCTCTCCATGGCCACCTTCCCGTAGGGCTTCAACGGCACTTCTTGGTTTGTAGCAATCTCTTGAGATAGATTCTTGCATAACCAGGTTAGAGGACACCATGTGATTATCTTCTAACCTCCCACATGTCTTGTGTTGCCCCTTCAAAGTCTTAATTGCCCAACTCACCTTATCCGCCAACCTAGCAAAGATGTATCCTCCAATCACAACCCTCAATTACACAAAGAACCCGTAAACCTCTTTCCGTCGCCTTCTCAACAAGAATGGCAAACCCCTCTTGTATACAAAAGTTCCTAAGTACATCCATAAACTCCTCTTTGCTTGTAAAAATCAACCAAGGCTCCAATCTTATGGATCCATATGGAACTTCAGTCCATATTTTCCCATTCTTGTAGATCTTATCCTTATTTGAAGTACCATCTAAACAATCCTCAAACCCAGGCTCATAAAGCTCATCATCACAGAAATCAATTTCTTCCTCAACAACAAACTCAGAACTCAAAATAGCATCTTCATTTGAGTCAGTCTCACTTTCCTCAACCTCAAAATCTTCATCCGCCTCACTCTCTTCCTCATCCCTCTCTTCCCTCATCAAGCATTAGAAAAAGCAAGTGCCATTACCCCTCGACTTATCTGCTGCTATTACCCCTAGAACAACGCCCTCTCTTTAGGCACATAAGTCCCTAGTTTTTTTTGCTGTGCTCTTAGGAACTTTAAACCCAACTGGCCTTGTTCTTGGGGGTCTTTTAGGCTTGGTTGTAGTGGAAGTTTGTGTTGGGGTTTGTGTTGGTTGCAAAGGGGTTGGTATGGGTTCCCTTGGTTGCTCAGGGGGTGGTGTGGGTAGTCTTGGTGAGGCAGTGGATGTAGGTGGTGGAGTTGGGTCCCTCACAGGTGAACCAGGGGATGTAGGAGGTGGTGAAGGCTCCCTAACAGGTGAGGCATGGGATGTAGGTGGTGGAGTTGGGTCCCTCACAGGTGAGGCAAGGGATATAGGAGGTGGAGTTGGGTCCCTCAATGGTGAGGCATAGGATGTAGGTGGTGGAGTTGGGTCCCTCACAGGTGAGGCAAGGGGATGTATGAGGTGGAGTTGGGTCCCTCAATGGTGAGGCGGAGTGGTGTTTGTTGTTGGGTAGGGGGATTAGGTTGGGAATCTCCAGGGAAGAACTCTTCTTGTGATTGGGTACACCCTCATGTACTCACAAATGGTAACATCATCCACCGAGAGTACAGTACCTCAACCGAAACTAGGTATCTCCTAGCTTCCTCAGCCTTCCCCCTCTCCTCTTCTTCTTTCCTCGCCCTCCTCTTCCTCTTTCTCGTTTCCTTTCTTCCTCTTCCCTCTCTTTCCTCAATATCTCTTGCACCCTCTTAATGTTTTCAGCCTTCTCTCTCTCACTGATCCCTTAGATGTACATATGCCATAAACACTTTCCCCCGGGTTATCTCGTTTCCTCAACCCACATCTCTATGGTGTCGGTTGCCCTCCCAAAACTCCATATCTTCCCTAAATCAAGATCGCACTTATCTCCATCTTCCTATTAGTCCTAGGGTTATGCACCAATATCTTAAAGGATTTGGAGAGATATACATTCTGTTTAATGATTCTTTAAAAAAATCTTCATATAATCCCATTAAATGGCACAAGTCTGTGTCCTCCACCCTTACATCAAAATCATGGCCATTATAATGGACAAGCAACCAAATTGAGGCCATCCTAAACAAACAACAAACAACCACAACAAAACCTAAGCAATTGAACTACCACATTCCACAAAAACAAGAAATATCATATTTTTCCCATGATCTAAACTAGGTGTATCGCAAAATCAAAATAAACCCTACAACGAACTAACCCTAATAGAACACAATTGCAGTTCAGTTAAAGGTTTTAAGACAAAGAAACACTAAATGAAGTTACTTACCTTCAAAGGGAGTAGAGATGATTTGGCGTTGCAACCCTCTTTTTGAAATTTCAAAATCGCGTTTTTTTGGGTCCTTTCAAGAACACCCACTGCAAGTATGTTGTGCAGTCCTCTTTGTCTTCAAATTTCGTAGCTTTTTGTTAACAAATCTTCAAGGTTGCAGTAGATTTTTAGGGATCCTTTGATGCTTCAAGACGCATGAACAACAGAGCAAGAAGGGGGAGTGCAAAGGGCGTGGTTTTTTTGGAAGAAATTTTATGTCAGGTTATCTCACCAACATAACAATAATGGCGCCACAAATTAAGGGCAAACTTGTAAATAAACGCTAACGGTGCACTAACGTCCGTTAATAATAAGGGTATCTGGTGAATTTTTTTAAAGGTCGGGGGTATTTGGTGAATTTTGAAAAAAGTGGGGGTATTTGGTGAATAAATTTATTTGTCAGGGGTATTTGGTGAAAAAACCGTTTATTTTATTTAGTTACCAACTGTGGAACTCTTTGAAAATCATAAGTGACTGAGGATCAAAAGTGGGTCAAAACAAAAATATTATTCAATTGTAATGAAGAAAAACTTCGAATTACTGACCACTTGAAATGAGTCAAAACAAAAACATATTATTCACTAACCATTATAATCCTATTGGTCACTACTTTCACCCTATTAGTGACCACTTAAATCCTATTAGTCACCCTTTTAATTCACTCGTAAGCAAGTCAAAATAATCTTACAGGAGGTGTGTAAGAACCAAACTCCTTTTGTAGCATTGAAAACAAGTACCAACATATTTCCCACGACCTTTGCCGCTCTTGCTCTTCTCAATTCCACTTTTCGGCCTCCACACTTCTTCCTTTCGTTTTAACCCAAGGAGGATCGAAAACAGTAATGGTAGAAGAATCTGATGCAATTAATTCTCCAACACCTGATTCTGAATCAGCTAAGATAACGTTAGCAAAAACAGCCAGCACATCAGCAAGATCACGCATATAACCCTTCTCCATTATCTTCCTTGCCTCTTCATCACCCTACACATTTGGAAACGCCAAGGAATGCAATCTTTCTTTAATGATGACATGTTCACCCGCTGCTGCTTCAAATGGTCCCAAACTTCTATTTTGGCAAACTTTGTCCACCGCCTTAAAATATAATATGAAGGTATCTCACTAATCGAGTGCATGTGAAGTACCCTAAGGCAATGATAACATAACATCCCCCGCCTCCTCAAAATTCCTATAAGAACAACTAACAAACTTGTTGACACAATCAAAAGTGACTTGGTGTGTCCGTTGTGGATGCTTCTCAGGCCACACTTTATAAACTAATATCGTGTCATCCATAGTCAATAACATATAAATAGTACCCAAAGAATACCCAAATTCTTGCTCAAAATCCCTAAACATTGTAGCTGTGTAAATTTGACTAGCATGTCTCAACATACCCTGCCATAGGCAAATAAGACTTAGGGATAGATCTAGAATCCACAAATTCATCATTGGTTTCAGTTTGTCTCCATCGTAAAACAGAAAACAGTGTTGTGGAACATACCAACAAATTCATACAAGCTTGTTGTCTTGGAAGCTTGAAAGCCTATAGCATTATTAGTACTTTCACTACGCTGGGAGGACAAAATTCCAGCTAAGAAGAAGTCCTTGCTCAATGATGTGGACTACTTATCCTTCAACTGATACAAACGAGCAAACCACTGGTCTCCTACTTGGCCATACTTCTCCATCATATAATCCCAACTTGCCTCAAACTCAACGCTATCATAACAATCACGAAGACATTTATTAAAAAGTATCGGAAAATGTGTCATCACTCTTCAAAGTCCCAAAGTGACTAACTGCATTCTGATAAAGATGCCACTGGCTAGCCTCACCCTTGTGTTAGGAAACACCTACATACCACAATTATGTTATAAACATATTTAAGAATTTCGTACCCAGATAAAGCCATTAAGTAACCATTCGATGTGATTTGGTGACCAACATAGTCCCTAAACATTACATAATAATTTAAAAGTCATTTAATGTCAGTTTTCTATTCAGTTCCCAGTATACTTTTATAAGTTACCGCTTTAAGTCATTGTGTGACCCCTTTTACATATATAAGATAAAAAAGACTCAAAAATTTCAACAAAAATACCCGAGCCAAAGCATTGTTGATGGCCTAATCCCGGTCCAGTAAATATTGACACAGGGCAAACTCCACCCATACATTTCTTGAAAACCTCAAGCAGCCTAAACAAATGAATCGCTTGTCCGCTCGTTCGACAAAAAGCAACACCCAAACATTACATTCTTCCAATGATTGTTTATACCAACAAATGCACCACATATCAAATTATACCTATTTGTACGATATGTGGTATCAAAAATAGTAACATCTCCTTACAATTTATAATCATCCTTCATCATAGAATCACGCCAAAATAGATTACACAACCTACCGATGCTATCCAATTTCACCCTATAAAAAAAGTCATCATCTTCAACAACCCTTTTGGCTAAGCTTATCGATGACAGCATGTGCGTCACCTCCCTCAATTGCCTTCAACTTAAGCCTATTCACAAAGTTGTATTGGTCACGAGAAGTGTGACCAAGGGCCTCCGCACCACCATATTGGTGACATTTGTATCGATATTGCACAAAGAAGTCGCATTGATGCTTCTGGCATAACAGTAATTTCTTTCGCTTTGCCATCCACAATGGCCCTCTCCGAACGGTGGTAATGTTGCCACTCAGTACGGGTAAGCTCATGATTATGCACAAGCACATGACCTATCACTTCATACATTCCTAAATCATTTAACTTCATCCTCATCATTGCATTACACCCCGACTTTGTAACAATAACCCTCCGTTGCTTCCGCTTCCTCTCATTGACATCCTCATCAACAACAACATCAAGAACAGAAACAAAATCACTTTGACTATCAGATTTTCCATGACACGAGCAAACAAAATACTTTTCCTTCGTTAAATACACATTTCCTTCAACCCTACCAATCCTAGATGTATACTTCCTAATGCTAAAACCCAATGCTCTGGAATGCAGACAATACAATTCATACATTTCCTCAATTGTTTTCTTTTGCACACCAATAAGACTACCACTAACATCAACAACATTTTCTACCACAAAACACAAAATACACTAGAAAACCTTAATCAGTGACCAGTTTAGGCCATAAAGTCACTATCATAACAAATGACATAATGTCATATTCAAAAATAATGTAACATCATTTTTTGCCACAAAACACAAAAGACACCATAAAAACTTAAACAGTTACCAGTTTAGGCCATAAAGTCACTATCATAACAAAATACATAATGTCATATTCAAAAATAATGTAACAACAACATTTTCTGCCACAAAACACAAAAAGACACCAGAAAATCTTAATCGGTGACCGCTTTATGCCATAAAGTCACTATCATAACAATTGAATCAAAATATACTTGGTTCATTATGCACAATTGAATCAACACATATCTAACAAAATGTACTAGAAAATGAACACAAATACAAAAATTTGTGTTACCAGTGCATTCTTCAACAATTGAATCAACTTCTTGTAGTTGATTATGAATGATTGCATCTGCTGGTTCATTTTCATTATGTGCTGCAGCGGCAAATAAAAATTCTTCAAAACTTTCATACATTTCATAATCCATTCTACAAAAAACAAGAAGTCAATAATTGAATTCGAAAATTCATTAACCGAAATTGAATTCGAATTTGAACAAACATGATTGCTTGAATTTCCAAATCTAACAAATAATTCAAAAACATTACCGATTTTGGAGAGAGAGAGAGTTAATTGAAGCATATAAATAACTTTGATTGCAATCAATAATTACAAAACAAACAAAAACAAAGCGTAGACGATATTGAACAAAATCTTCTCTAAATTGAACATAATATAGGCGAAATTACGAAGAAAGTACCTTAATCAAGTTGAAAATTGTAGCATCGCCTATTTGTGAAGAAATTCGAAATTACATGCAAGAACTATTAGCTAAAAAATTCGGTGAAAAAAAGAAGAAAGTTTAGAAACAATTGATTAGTCATTGTTTTCATATATCGAGAATTGATTGCGAAGAAAACGGAGAAGATCGAGAATTGATTACACCGCCGTTTTACGTAAAGAGAGAAAAGGGAATTGCGAAGAATTTCGTTTTTTGGTTTTTCTCGTTTCGACATAATAAATGTTGCTGAATTTCATGGCTTAAATAGCCCGACGTGGCAATTTTTTTTTTCAAGGTATGCTTATGGGTTGGGGCGGAAGAAACATGGGCTTGGGGTGCCTAATTTTAATGATATAATTAGGCGCCTCTAGCCTAATAATTTGAGTTGGTAGGTAATAGGGAGTGATATTATTTTCTTTGGAGGAGAGAGAGTGTGCGCCAATAGCTAAAAAGGTAGAAGGATTAAAATAATATTTGGTCATATCCAAAAATAGAAGTGTGAAGATATTCTTACGGCATGAAAAAGGAAGGTTTAAAGAATATTATGGGATGGAGGGAGACATAACATCAATCAATTAAGGTAAAAAGGAACACGGGCTTGTACGAGAAATGATAAAGCGCTCATCGTGAGCGACCAAAGTATCCACACTAACAGAGACAATATTGTCATTTCAAAGATATTTACTTACACAAACAAGGGATTGCTTTTAACAATACGAAGTGTATCAAATACATAAACAAGGGGTGATATATCAATAATTAGTATTTTGAACTCATAAACAAGGGTTGCTTTTGGGGAGGAAAGTTTAACGAAACACACAAATCGATGCAACTTTTTACCTTTTTGGCAGAGATCGCATGTTTACTTTTTGGCAAAAACTTGCATTTTTATATTTTTATTTAATAAAAAAGTTTTTTTTTTCATTAAGCTAATATCGTTGAAAAAATAAAATAGAAAATTATTGTGAGGGGCGAAAGTGCCCTCTAACTATAAGCTTTTTATCACCGCTCGGGCTTGTACCGCGTAAAATTGCTCCTTACGTTTTACACCCGGAGAAAAAGTAGCGAACAGAAACCATTCATGACTCAACCAGGACAGAAACGCGACATTAGCACAGAGTTTCTATCACGTCACCCACATTAACGTGCCAACCAAAGAGTAATCCAAACATCCAATGTCGGTGACAACTTTTACTGTTGCACTTGCACGGTTGCACCCCCAAAATCTATAAATAAGCCCCCTTACTTTTCAGGAACGTACCACAACAAATCTTCTCTCTCCAAAAATCACAAGTCTAACAACCCAAAGCCATGAACAAAGAGGAAACTCAAAAGGTTTGACATTTTCTTTTACTCAATTCTTCGTACTTATATAATATTGGTTTTTTCTTCTTTTGATTTTGATGATCTTGTATAATTTTGTTAGGTGGGTGTGAATTTTTTTAAAATTGCTGTTTTGGTTTCAATTTTGACTCTACCTACTAGTAATTTTCATCTGGGTGAATCCATGTTTTAACTTTTAAGAGGAATTCTGTATTGGGATTTTTGACTTGATTTTTTTTGAAGTTGGATTTTTATGTGTTTTTTTTTTTTTTTTTTTTTGTTTTTTTTTGTTTTTTTTTGTTTTGGTGAGTTTCATGTTTTGATCATTTTTGTTCGTTAATTAGCTCATTCTATTTGTTGTATCAGTAAATTGTAGCTCCAAGCATATTTTGATTGAAAATTGATCAGGGGTTTTCAGTCATGCAGTAGTAAGATAGATTTAATCTTCGAAAGTAGGTCAATAAGCGAAATAGCAAATACCAGCTTCTTTTATTTGAAGCAGCAGCTGCAACTTGTATAATTTTAATCACGTAAGCTTGATTTTCGAATTACGTATCTGATAATATGAGGAATGCCCGGTTTCGAAATTACACCTTACATGAACAAGTCTCGTCGTCGAGGCCACATTATGTATCCCTTTTCATGATACGATTTTATACAATATGATCTAGATAAAGAGGCTAAGATTTCCTTAAATTTCTACAGCCTTTTCATGATAAGATTTCAGACTTAAGTTTCAGATGCTGATGATATTTTGCACCCAATACTTTTTTCTAAGGTTAATTGTTGAAATTTTGATGTATAATATTTGAGATGGTAATGATATTGGCCTATTGGCTTCAATATGGCAAAGCTTTTGCATCTTTATGAAAAAGATCGGCAGAACTCTCTGATTTTTGGCAAGCCTACATGTTAGACTTCGTGTGTAATGCAATTTGGTCTTCTTTATGGCCATCTTTTACTCTCTAACCTATATTGGAGCTTAAGCAATTTATTCCAAACACATCCAACCCCATGATCTAGTCTTCGTATTCCTGCAACTTGATTGTGAGAAAACACATTGAGCCTATTATTTGATATAAGGTTTTGGAAAATGCCAGATTATATACTGCTCGAAGTAGTCCCTTTTCTTACAGTAACAATTTTTGTAATGACTTTTTCTTGGTCCCTTTTCTTTAAATGATGTATATTGCTGTCTATATTCTATTTGTTTTAAAGTAATGTTCAATAAGATTGGCAGTCTCTGGAGTCACTGGGGTAGGGTTTTGCTTATGTATGACCCCATACACATAACACGTTTCTATGTTTGAGCCCTTGCAGTTGGACTATGCGGTTTTAGTATGGTGATGTAATTGATATTACATACATTTTTCTTGATTTGGCTAGACTATAGTGAGTTTTACTGTTAGTTTCGTGTTTATTGTTCTGTTTGCCAATTTTTTTTTTTTACTGTGTAGAGTTTTACTGATCTTTTCAGTGTGTATACAGTCATTGTTTTGGATGTCTGTAACCGTCCTTTTGAATGCTTTTGAAAGCAAGAAAGGTTATCTTGATAACTGCTAATGAGAATTATATTTTAGTTGTTTTGTATCTGATTTCAGTTCAATCAAATAATTCTTTCCCTCTCTTTACTTTCCCCTTGATAAATTTACACTTAAGATTATATAATGATCTAAATATGTATAGCATTTCATCTTCATGTTATCCTGCTTATTTGAGATTGATGTTGTGGTGAACATCTACTTCTGCAGGAAATAAAGGTGGGAGATACATCTGATTTTGTCATGGTTGAAAAGGAAGAATTGCAATGTAAAGAAGCTACCTATGGTTCAGAAAAAGAAACACTGAAAGAAATTGATGTTCCAATACAAATCAAAGTGCGGGAAGCAGAGACAGATGAGAAGAGTAACAAAGATGAACAAGAAAATGAAGAAACAACAAATGTAGAGAAGGAGAAAAATGATGGTTATTCTGAACTAGAAGAGAAAGAAAAGAGAAGTGAGAAGGATGATAATGAAGCTGAAGAAAGTAAAATTGAGGAGCAACTTCAGTGCCCAAAGAATGTAAAAGAAAAATCAGAGCGAGAGCAAGAGATAGAAAATGATAACAGTAAAAAAAGAAAAAAGAAAGAAGAGAAGCATATAGGCAAAGAGGAGGTTGAGGACAGGTCTGCAGATGTAAAACAGGAGAAAAAAGAGGACAATAAAAACAAACAGGAGAAAATTGAGAAGAAGCAGAAGACAGCCAAGATTGGAGACGAGAAAGCAGAAGAATCAGGGGAAGAATTAGAGAAGGAAAAAGACAAGAAAGGAGACAAGAAGAAGAAAAAGAAAGACACAGAGCAAGAGGATGCAGGTTCACTAGAGGCCGAGTGCAAAGATGGAAGAGTGAATGCAAAAGACGATAAGGAAGAGAAGAAGAAAAAGAAGGATGAAGATAAAAAAAAGGAGAAGAAAAATAACGGTGAGGATGGTCAAAAGAAAGAAGTATATGAGAAGGAGAAGGATATGAAAAAGAAACAAAAGGATAAGAAGCCTAAAGGTGAAGACAATGATGAGGTTCTGGCGAAGTCAGAGGAGCTGGAGGAGAAGAGATCTAAGAAAGCTAAGAAGAAGGAAGTCAAGGTTGAGAAAGCAGAAGAATCAGAAGAAGAACTAGAGAAGGAGAACGACGAGAAAAAAAAGAAGAAATCTCAGAAGCATGAGGTTGAAGAGGAAGCAAAAGACAAAAAGAATAGGAAGAAGGAAAAGACGGATGATGGTAAAGGGAAAAAAGTGAAGAAGGAGAAGAAAATGAAGGAAGACTGTAAAGAAGGGTCTGAAGAGGAAGAGAAGAAGGAAGAAAAGAAGGAAAAGAAAGATAAGAAGCACAAAAGCGAAGACAGAGAAAAGGAACATGAGGATAATGTAGGGTCAACAGAGAAAGAAAACAAGAAAGATAAGACGAAGATGAAAAAGGTTGATTATGAGAAAGGTGGAGACTGCATAGAAGAGAAAAGGGAAGAAAAGAAGGTGAAGAAGCATAAGGATGGGGATAATTTGGAGGAAGAATCTGAAGGTGAAGCAAAAAAAGAGAAAATGAAGAAAGATAAGAAGCTTGATGGTGAATCTCATGTAGAAGATGAATCAGCAGAAGAGACCAAGGAGGCGGAGAAGCAAAAGAAGAAAGACAAGAAAAAACCAAAGGATCCTAAGAAATGCAAGGATGAAACTATCACAAGAGAGATAACCAGTGATAAAGAATCAAAGGATATTGATGAAGAGGACCAAAAGAAGGAAAAGAAAAAGATAGAGAGGGCAAAGAGTAAAAAGGATGAGGAAGAAGTCAAAGATCTTGTGAATTTAAAGAAGAAGCTGGGGAAGGTTGAGGGGAAGATAGAAGCCCTTCTTATAAAAAAGGCTAATCTCTTGTCTCTAATTAAAGAGGCCGAGGATAAGAACCATGAGTTGATCGAAAAGGTCAAAGAAGTTCAGGGTGCGACAGCTTCCACAATTCAAACAGTTCAAACAGGGAAGATGAAGGAGGTGGTGACAAAGAGCAATGATCAAATTCTAAAACACGAAAATGTTGTTGTACTTGTAGCTGAGGATGTAAGGATTGAGAGGGAAGAGCATGGCCATATTGACCCTTCTGAGAAGTGTAAAAATTTAGCCACAACTGAAGGCGAAAGTCAAGCAGTGTAGGATTTTGTTCACCTATTGCTTGTGATGAAGACGATGAAGATGGTTGGTGAGACACTTGTATTCTATACTCTGGTGTTGTGTGTAGTGTGTGTGTGTGTACTTTTTGTGAAGTATATGCTCAAGGATGTTTCATAAGAATAAAATATCGATAATTTTGCTGTATGATCATCATGAGTCACTCTTTTGATTTTCCATCCGAACATTATGACTAATTTTGCACAGCGACTGCATCATGTGGCATTGAGACCTTTTGGTTGCTCATTCTGTAGTGTCACATTTGACCATTACAGGAATTTATTCCAGAGTTGTGCATAGCACCTGATGGTTTTTAATTGCATGCCATATTTTACTCTACCTACAAACTCTTAAGACTTTAATCAGCACCGTGTCCGCTTGTGCTATTGAAATATGCAGGATTCTATTCCATGTATGTACTTCTGAAATATTGAAGTATGGAAAGTGTAAAACGTGATAAAAGAATCTAGTGTTATTGAATAGCAACGAGTTGATGTGATACCGCCAAAATTTTCTGTTATTTGATGCACCTCATAACTTGAAATAGCAAGCTAGTTGTGGATTGCTGTCTCATTTATCCAAAAGCAGCATGAAGTGTTTCTTAGCTTAGACAATTTTTATTTATTTCTTTCAACTGTCACAATGGATGGCACTTTTCATGGTCTGCATGCATCTGTATGAAGCACATATTTAATCATCGACTTTATAGTTTTTTGAGATTCATTTTTGCTTCAAAGTTCAAACTCGATATAGTATCAACGGAGTTCACTGGATCCCTATTCTTGTTTTTTACTTTCTTTTTAGTTTTCTCTTGCTGCACTTCCCATTATAGTTCATCCCATGGCCCATGCTGAATTTAGCGAAGATTGTGGAAATGTAGCGTGGAGCAGCTCTTTTTGTAGTTTTAACGATAGAGATGCCAGATTCTCATAATACCAGTAAAATAAGTCAGTTCTCGTCATTTCTCTGTTTAATGCTTGCTTATATATGTGCTCAATTGCCTATATAATGGCTATCACATATCTGTTTTTTTAGGAATGTCTGATGCATGATATAGTATGCAGTACATGAGTTTTCTGTTGACAATGAGATGCTCATGTTTATTTCTTCTAAATATTAACTACCTAAGCATTTATAATAAGCGGACTTCAAATTCAAGAAAAAGATCAGGTTACCTATCCATGGCACAATACAGATCTTTCCTTTTGCTATATCATGAAATTTATTGTTCACAACAAAAATGGGAAAAATAGAAGAATGATTAGGTTTTCAAACCAAGGCCAAAGGCTACCTGAGGATTCTAGTAAATCTTGCTAGGCTCTGTGGTAAGTCCGAACCCAAATGGGAAAAGTGGGTCATAATGTGGATCACCCACATTCATAGGAAGCTGATCAACGGTCTTAAACCAAGTCCTAGGGCTCTTCCCTGTGAAACCATAATCACCAAACAGAGCATCAGCAACACCCTGACCCTCTGTTCCTGGTAGCCAAGCAGCTACAAGGGCAGTCATCTTTGAAACATATGGCTCGATTACGACAGGCCTTCCTGAAACAACAACGACAACGCACTTTACTGCCCCACAAACATTTGTTATCGTGCTGTAACCTGGGTCAGCTATCGTTAAGTTCAAGCTGTCACCAAATGTCTCGGCATAGGGGTGTTCGCCCACCACGACGATGGCATAGGAGAACTCGTTGGACTTGACAAAGTTGGTGTCAGGGTTCTGTTGGTACACTACTTCTGTCTTTGGATCAACTGTGTTCTTTATGGCAGTGAGGATCGTTGTCCCTGATAAATTTTGGAACGCTGTTAGTCATCTATGTACACCAGAAAAGCTTATCAAAACACAATCATAGCTAATAGATTAATATATACACAAACACATGTATTGACTGTTGACTGTTGTTGAGAAATAGTGATACCTTGAGTGAGATTGTTTCCATCAAGTCCTTGCCATTGAATAGTCCATCCACCACATTGGTAACCCAGATTATCAGCATGACTTCCAGCCACAAGTATCTTAGCTGCTTTCTTAGGAAGGGGTAGCATTGGCTTTTCACCCGCCTTTCCATTCTTCAACAGCACTAGTGATGTCCTCACTGCTTCCCTTGCTATCTCTCTGTGTTCCTGTTTATTTAATAAGAGAGACTCTGTGTAACACCATGGATTTTCGCTCATGATTTCTTCGAATTATTTTCCCTTAATTATTATTTTTCGTTAAAATTAGAATATTTTACTTCTTAAAAATATTATCTCTTATATTATTTTATTTTATTTAACTTTTAAAATGCTATATTTATAAAATTTATTTGATTAGAAATTATATATTTTTAGTAGTTAAATTGCGCGTTCGAGCTAGTATTTTTATTTTATCATTGTAGCGCTTGGACCGTCGTAACGATTTTTAAATCGTGATACTAAAACCCCTTCTAATGCTGTCCCAAAATCAGACTTTTTGAAGTATGAGATGTGACTTTTGATCACCTTATAATCTTGTAACCCCTTTGTAACCTCCCCATTAATTCCCAAATTAATTCCCATTATTCTAGCTCTTCTAACCCCCTTTTAGAACCAACTTGCTGCTGGAAATTGATCAGAAAATCAGTCCTTTTTCCCCATTCTATTCGACCATTTGAAGAGACAAAGTTGAGAGGAAAAGTTCATCTCGGTTTTCCCTGCTACACATTCACGAAAATGGCTATCACCGGAGATCTAACCGTTGGATGGTTCTAAAATTTGGACAGCATGTTAAGAACATCTGGGCCTTCATTGTGACCGGAGCGATTTTGGGTCTGAGCTTTCAATTGCCGGGAATCGTGATCGGAACAAAGCAGCACATAGTGGAATTTATGATGTTCAAGAAGAAGGATGCAAACAATTGGGGGTCTTCAAAGGTAACTAACGGTTTTTCTAGAACGGTTAGAATTCATATAGGAATTGTACTAGTTCTAATTGTGAAGTTTGGGTTAGTATTAATTTAGGAATTTGGGTAGGAATAATTTACTTGTTGTATCTTCGTTTACATGAATTTTTATGAACTATATGATTGGTGGTTACTTGTGAAATTGTGTTGTTGGTTTGTTATGTTTATATAGAGCCATGGTTATTATGTTTAGGCTGCTGCTATACAATGTGGTTATACGCACAATTCCATGTTCTCATTAGCTTGATTATTGTTGATTTGCATAAGTTTAAAACTTGAAACTTTGAAGTATAAGTGTGTAGTTGTGGTAAGTTTTGAATGAGCATGGCTTGATAGAAATTGGATAATTGTATCGCATGGTTGCTGTCGTGCTTTCGAGCTACTGCCCGACAATAGCGTTGGTGCGCCCGCACCAGCGTCACTACATACTGGCGAGGTTTTGGTTGTTTTGTGGGTCTTGTTATTGGCCTGTTAACTTCGTGCTTGTTTGTTATGCATGAATATGATGGTGGATAGCTGTGTATTACATTCTTACTGCTCTCTCTTTTGTTGTTGGTTTTGGATGCAGGATTATTGAGTTCCATCTTTTCATGTTAATGTGTTGTGTTAATTACATGATGTTATGGAATGCATGCTGTGAGATGTGGTAATCATGGGTTATATAATGGGCTTGTATTTCTTTTTTTTTCGATTAAATTATAGAATTGTTTCATGTTTCATCTTGTGAGCTGGTTGTAGTTGTTGGCTACAAACTGCATCTTTGTGAAGTTTAGTTTTGGAACATGATTCTGAATTTCTTGTTCGGAATTTCTATTTTCATATTTATCACATTATGATTTAGCTTTATAATATAATATGGTGCTTTTGGCATGTTTGACGATTTATTATTATGGTTATGATTTTATGGGTTGATATATATATATATATATATATATATATATATATATATATATATATATATATATATATATAAAAATGGATTATTTTATGATGGTATTGAGTATGAAGTTTGAGTAGGTTGTTCGGATGAAATTATTTTATTTTGGGATCTTGAAATTGCTTCCAAGCTATAGTATTTCTATTTTCTTGTTGAGCTAAGTTATATTTTCGAAGATAATATTATAAATATTATTTTTATTATTATTGTTGAGAAGATTGTGAACCTGTTTTATGTAATTGGAATTAATGGGTTGATTCACTAAAAGTCTTGAAGTTTGGAATTTATGGATAGATGCCCTAAAATTCTTGCAGTTTGGAGTTGATGGGTTAAGACCCTAGATTCTTGCAGTTTGATGTAAGACCTTGAATGGCATTCTGCAGATAATGAAAATATATTATTTATTATTTGTTTTTATTTGAGGATGATGACTAGTGAGACGGCATGGTCTCCTAGGAATGAACAGTCACTGTATACTGAGCTGGGTACAGTACAGTTTATACTTACATACTGAGCAGGGTGTGTAGGTCCGTCTTGGTTATTAGTTGTCGTCTGAGAGGTCGAGAAGTACTGAGCAGGGTACTATCTCGCATCAGGGTGTGGCCATACTAGACATAGGCGAGCAGGATCCTAATAATATAACCAAATAGGAACAGTGGGTTGCGATCCACTTACGTTCAGTTCCTCCTCAAATGTGTTAAGAAGATTATTTTGGAAACGTTATATATTGGTTATATTGTTCATATTATTATTTCATTTAAATTCGAAGATTTATTTTGTTGATCCTTGAGTTGATCATATGTATATTTATTTGTCTAATCATTCTGTTAACTTTACCTTGTTTGTGGATAGCATGTTGTATTATATTGTTTCTGTTGTACTTATTTATTTATTTGTTTATTTGATTGTTTGAAGTGTATTTCTGAGATATTGTGTATGACTTGATTGTTAAAACTTTTATAACTCTTATATGGATCTCCCCACTGATTGTGGATGTTTGTTGATATATTTTACAGGTGATTGTTTCGTGTTATGGGAAATGAGAGAAAGGCTATTTTGGATTTTTGTTTGATACTTTTTATTTATATTTATATTTACTACATTGGGTTTATGAGGTTATTTTGCCTCTTCATGGATATCTTGGATTATCTTAATTGGATTTTATTTTTATTTAGTTTATTTAACCCTTATTTAGAGTCACATTTTCGTTAGACGATATTTCCGCTATCGTCATTTCTTTAATATAATGCTCTATTTTGTTTATATTATGTACCTTTTTTTTTTTTTTTGGGGGGACCCACTAGGAACCCCTTGGTAAGAAGAAGGACCCTACTGGACCAGCACTTCTCGCAGGTCAGCCAACCCAGCTACACAGGTCAACGCTTGAGAGTAGGGGGAAATAAGGGAATCCCTACTCTCAAGCACAAGTAGGTAGTGGGGCTCGAACTTGTGACCTCAAAGTCACAAGGTGAGTTCCCCACCACCTCCACCAAGCAAGCTTGGTTTTGTATATTTGTACTTGTACGAGGACATGGCATTTTAAGTTCCTGAATATAGCTTTTAAATAAAAAAAATCCAAATAATAGAACATGAAACTAAAAGGATATTAGGTGGCCAATGAGAACTCCTTTCTATAAAGCCAGTTAGATTGATGCACACTAATCAAGGACCTCTACATCGCTTCCCAAAAACAGATCTATATTATGTAGACTGATTGCACTCTCCTAAGCCAGTAAAGCTCCTCTTCTAGTCTTCTTTACCCACTGCCCTTCTACTTCGGGTGTAGAAAGGCATAAATGTACTTTTTGATGGGTAGTGGTGGTAATAGTAATAAATTTATAGGCAGTTAACTGAAGGAGGTCTCTTGCCAATATCAGTGGCAATGTTTGTTTTGTTCTCTGCCAAATACCTCCCTTTCTTCATATATTTTTCATTGCCACTTTAGAGGTGGCATTGAGTGGTAATAAATATTTTTGAAGACTTTCATGAGCATGGACACAAGACTTTTGTTACATATTCACATAATCACATATAAATTCATTACAATTACTACCATATATTATGTAGAACCAATCAGTGTCCAAAACGTAGGTCTAGTGATGGGTATGATGCTGTACACCATTAACTTCGGCACGACAATGGTGTAGTGCAGTACCAAAAATCCCAAGTCTAAGTAACATAGGTTAGAGAATAAATTATGATGCTTCATGGTACAAGGAGTGAGAAAATGAATGTAAAGTACAAACCTGACTTCCAAGCTGGTTGACTAGACTTGTATCAGCCAATGGGTGCTCAAATAAACCCATCTGAAACTTGACCCTCAGAATTCTTTTTACTGCATCATCAATTCTGCTCATTGGGATGTTCTTTTCCTTCACATGGAAGGTTAGGTCATCAATGAATTCTGTATAATTGTTAGGAATCATGACCTGCATTTTTATCATAACAAGTTTTAGCATTAGAGCAGGCTTATCCTGATACTGAATGAAGAACAGGTATTTCTCTACTTGCATTTCTAGTGCAGTAAGACCACACGAGCAATGTCAATGTAAATTTCAATGACGAGAATTGATGAGTACTAACCATGTCAATGCCGGCATGAATTCCAGCTTGTACAGACATTGAATAGTTAGTATGTGGTGGTGAAGTGATCCGGTCAAGGCCTTCCCAGTCAGAGATCACAAATCCCTGCAAATTGTTCATATTCAAGAATCATGATGTAAGTAACAGACTTACTCTTATATGAACAGTCATTTGGAAGAAAATTTATGTTTAATATATTTGGCTGAAAAAGATACCCTGAATTTCAATGTGTTCTTAAGGAAACCGGTTATAAGATCATGATTAGCATGCATCTTAACACCATTCCAGCTCGAGTAAGAAACCATGATTGTAGAAACACCGTTGATAATTGCGTTATAATAGCCCGGCATATGAATGCTGAGCAACCCATGAAAGTCTATAACTGTGTTGTTCTCGTTGATGCCCGTGGTTGTGCCACCATCACCAACATAATGCTTAGCACAAGCAGCAACCTTGTTCCTGAAAGTAAACAGATGATCAAGACAAGAACAACAAACATAACGCTCTCTCAAGCAGTGGAAGGTCTGACCGCGTGCCTGTTGAAGAATGAGCCGGCTACTCATAGGCAGTGACTTGGTTAAGGAAACCCACTGGACCATAGCAAAAGCGACTCTTCATAGGGCAATGGTCACCGCTTATGGACCGGAATCTGGGTGATCTATCTTGACCACAATCATCACGGATGTCTTTTTTTTCTTTTCTGTTCTTTTATTAATTTGTTTGATTAATCAAGTTACTTAGTTTGCTAACGTTTACATCTTTGGAAATGGAATTAATTCAAATGATGTGAACCGTCGGTCCCCAGTGAATGTACAAAGATAACACTATGTTGTCTATATTAGCGCGGTTGTTGACTTGTTGTGGTAATGCTATATTACTCAGACATGGCCACATGGGTACTTGTATTAGACACATATATGCGTTCGGACTTTGCTATTTTATGAAGAAAATTTAAGACTTTAGCAAAGAGTATCAAAGATCCGATATTTTATTTGAGGTTAAATGAAGAGTCTAAAATATTACAAGGGACGCGGGACGGAGCCACGTTTCCCGATCTGGGTCGTTCGTTCCCGATCGCGGAACAAACGCGATCCAGATCGCCTCCGTTCACGAATCAGATCGCCTAAGGCGACGTCCCTGATTTCAGCGCAAGAAACCCTATTTTTCTTTGTTTAATTTTAATTTTTGGTTTGTTTTTCGCAATTTCAAGCTTTGGAGTTTGGAAGTTGAAGGTTTGATGATGGAGGTTATGTTGATGAAGGGGAAGAAGAAGTTCTGAAGAAGGCAGAGGAGAGAGAAAGAGAGGTAAAAGAAAGTGGTATAAGTGGGAGACCACGTGCCTATTGTACTTGTATTTTGCATCTGGTGGAGTGCAATTTTAATCATACAGTTGTATACCACATTACCACTCTTTTTTTTTTTTTATTACTCCACTCCTATCCACGTGATGGGGAGTACTTTTTTTACTGCCTCTTCTATTTTTTTGACTTTTCAACTTCTTTTTACTGCCTCCTTCTATTACTTTTTTTTACTTTACTTTTTTTACCAATGATACAGCTGTACACATTACCAATAATGAGCAATTTTTTTACTTTTCAACTACCAATATTTTTTTTTTCTTTTTTCAAATCAAAGACCAAGTAACACATTTAATCATTTATATTATCATTTTTAATTATATTTTGATAGGATTACTACGAGTTCTAATATTTTAAATTTATTAAAAAAATCAGTAAAAAAATGACCCAACGTTTCCGATTCACCCAAGGTAGTGTTTCCCGTACCCGTTTCCGTACCACGTTTCGCAATCGACTCTCGTTCCTTGTATCATATATGACACTTATAAAAGGTGTAATTCAACCAAAACACATCCGTCAGCCATATTTGACAAATAAATTAATCTATTTATTTAGATTTTAAGCAAGTGGGGATATTTTATCTCAAATCATTTTTATCGAGTATTTTGTTTTCTTTCCCATGTAGGTTAGTGGTGGTCCAGATCACTTCCCTGTCAACCCACCAAAACTGGTATCTTGTGTTGCTTCACTTGACCACTAATTAATTGTGTCCTACATCCATTTTCTGTCCACCTTCTTAGAAAGTCAGAAATACATGCAAGGATCCAATCTTGACATCTACTGAATAGAAATCTGCTGTCATCAAAAATTACATATAGAGGATGAAAATTGTAATGGTGATATTGTACTTCTAGGTCTTATATTTGGACTTTAAAATGTATTATGGACTTGTTACTTTTTCACTTCCATTAAATAGAAATATCAACATTTGTTGATTTCATCACCGTAATTAAGTTATGCTTCATAAGGAATGCAAATAGGTGCAGGTTTGCTAAAACTTATCCAGGCATGGCAATTAGCGGCTAGTTGATCGCATTAGCGTGTTCGACTATCTGACATTATTTACATATGTGTTTTTTTTTTGTGTATTTAAAGGGTGAGTAAGACAAGGCAGTTGAGAAAGATGACATTTGAAGATAACATCATAGTCAGAGAACCGACAGTTCAATAATTGTTAAAAAACCAAGTTGAAGGACGCAAAGTTTGAAAAGATTTTTGGAGTTGAACAGAAGCACTTACTGTCCAGAAACAAAGGGAACACCCTTTCTGGAGTTGTGTGGGATTTCACCCTGTAAACCTGATATTATTTGAGTCATCTCTTGGACTATTTTTGGCTCTTCACTATAACTCTCATAACACCTCCCCCATCTAGGATCTCTGCAAACCTGTTTGATAGTAGCATATAATATAATGTTGTACTATGATTGAAGATCTGAAGTAATTTTACTAAATCAAATCTACCATTCACTTATTATAGCTAGTTCTATTTCAAACGTACCGCGATACAAGGTGCAAAAACATAGGGAATGCCAGTAGCTCTAACTTCTAAAGCAGTTGCAGCACCAATTCTCTTAACAAGTTCAGGGTCCCTGATTCATAGAAAGATCACCACAAAACTGTAAGATTTCTATCACCCAATCTTTGGGTCTCAAATAGATAGATCATCACAAAGTGATAACTCCTCTGTCACGAAATTATGTTCATCAACTTTGATAGTATTTTTTCTTACTCAAGTTATAGTGAAAAACATAATCATCTGAGATCTTGTAAGATTTGTTTCAATATGTACACTATTAATATCACCTACTCTACAATTTTTATTAATATTTAATTTTATATATTAATGGTCAAAGGTGTATAAATGAGACTACGGAAAAAAAGTGTGAAGAAGATTACAGGCACCGAGATAGTAATGTAAATAAAAAGTTACCTAGTAGCTCCCAAGCCCACATTGTGAGGGAAAATGGTGGCCTTGTAGACATTGTTGTGACCATGAACAGCATCAATCCCATAAATCATAGGAATGCCAAGACGAGTCGAGAGTGATCCATTTTGGAACTCATTAACCATATTGATCCAACTCTCAGGAGAAGCCTTCTCAGCAGGAACACTTCCTCCTCCACTTAGTACACTCCCTTGAGTCAACCAACAACACCAAATTAAATTTCCACATAACCAACTACTGACTAAGAATTAAATAATTAACGAAAACAAAAGAGATTAGCAATGTCAAATGGTATTGTACCAATGAAGTAATTCTTCATGACTTCGCCGGAGGCAACACTCCTTTCAATTTGAACCATCTGCCCAATCTTTTCCTCGACGGTCATACGACTCATAAGATCCCTGATTCTAGCACCTAATGGCTGCTTAGGATCTTTGTATTTCAGATATTCTGCATCTGCCATTGATGTGCAGTAACATAATGACAACAAAATTGCCACCCAATAGATGGAATACTTGGCCATTTTGTTGGTGAGATACTTCTTATTCCCTTCACTTGAAAAATGTTTAAAAAAAAAACACTTGAGCTACAATCATAAATGGTTTGAGGAGTGCTCTTTAATAGTAGAAATAATTCTAAAATGATGCTGAAACATTCATGAACTCGGGTTTCTGTATGATTATTTACTTTGAGATCTCATGTGACCAAAACATGAAACATATATAGAATCAAATAATAGCAAAATGTGACAATCTAAATCATCCTACCCCACATTGTATGTAAATTAGGCTGCAGAAATGAACCAAATTATCCAGTAAAAAAGATTTGACATTAAAGAAATGGGACCACGAATTGAAGATGTTGAATCTACACTCGAAATGTTACAATATACAGTCAAAAAAATATTCTCCTCTTTGATCAGACCCTTGTTTATAACTATTTATATTAATTTACAAGTACTCGTAATTTTTAGATTAATATGCTTGATAGAGAATACAATTCTCTTCAATTTAGGGACAACTTGATCTAAAAAGAATGTAAGTAAAGAGAAAAAATTACTAGTCCATTGTGAAATTGGTTTATAATCATCCTACAATATCACAAGTATAGCCATTGTGAAAATATGACTTCTTATATTTCCCATGATATGTTACTGACTACTGAGTAGTGTAATACTAGACCAACTTAAAATACAGTTTGAAACTTTGAATGAGGAAATGGCAGAAGATTTCTTATTTAAACTAGAAAAGTTGGAGTAGAAAACATACAAAAGAGGGAGCTTTTCTGGTTTTATCTACTTCTTAGTCGCACTCGATTTGTACATAAGAGAGAGAGAAGAGGGAGAAATATAATGAGGTGTGAGTTGGATGGCATGAAATACATGAGTGGCAGGAGTATATATATATATATATAGAAAGTTTTATTATCTCAGCTGATCTCCTCTTCTAGTTGACAATTTCAAAAAGGATTACTAAATTTGGAATCACATGTGATGTGATCTAGATTACGCCTTTTTATATCCAAATGGAGATAAACAAAAATTATCTTTGTATGGAATATAATAAGTTGATTATTATGTTCATTTTGATATTGTATAACGAGATAGAAATTATGAGAATTTTTTCCTTGAATAATGCAAAATAGGGTTTTAATTCCCGAAATATGTTGAAAAGAAATTAATTCCCTGCGTACCGTCCACGTAGGACGGCACGCGAGAAAATGTTTTTTTTTTTTTTTTTATCTGTTATCAAGTAAAACCGCTACTTGAAGTAGCGGTTTATTTAAATTAAACCGCTACTTGAAGTAGCGGTTTATACATATTAACCGCTACTTGAAGTAGCGGTTTATGTGGTCAACACCTTCCCCACACTCACACTCTATAATATGTAAACCGCTACTTGAGATAGCGGTTTATGAGAAAAAAAAAGACCTCTCATTGTTGCTGAATTTTTTCCTTGAATAATGCAAAATGGGGTTTTAATTCCCGAAATATGTTGAAAGGGAAATTAATTCCCTGCGTACCGTCCACGTAGGACGGCACGCGAGAAATTTTTTTTTTTTCTTTACTTAAGTAAAACCGCTACTTGAAGTAGCGGTTAACCTATATAAACCGCTACTTCAAGTAGCGGTTATTAAAAAATAAACCGCTACCTGAAGTAGCGGTTAATAAAGGTTAACCGCTACTTCAAGTAGCGGTTTTGTGGTACCTGGAGCAATGGCGTTGACTGAAGTAAACCGCTACTTCAAGTAGCGGTTCATTAATAGAAACCGCTACTTGAAGTAGCGGTTTACTATAATCCCCAAATCAGACCTAACTTTCCCAAATTCTCATATTCGACAATTGTTATCTCAAATTTTTTCTCCCTCTCTCTCTCTCTCTCTTACTAAGTGTCGCCCACCACCGGAGCTACACACCACCGTCGAAGACGCCGACCATCGTCTACACACCATCGTGGCCCAGCCTGAAAGCCGCCGTCGTCCAGCGTCGCCAGCAACAGCACGCCACCGTCGCCCAGTCGCGCCACCAACCGCACGCCACCTTCTATTAGCCCAGGTGAGTAGTCTTTTTTTTTTTTTTTTTTTTAATTTAATTTGCTTAGCATGCCATATTTGTTATGTATTTTAGCTTTGTAACTGTTGTTAGATGGAAATTGTTTGGTTTGATTAGTATAATTTAGTATTTTGCATAATTTATCGTTTTGTGATGGATGTGATCGTATGTATGTGGAACTGAAATTGTTTATGAGATATCCGATGCCGGGGAAATATGTGCCAATTGCACTAGAGGATGACTTAGCAAAGATGTCCTAATAAGAATGATGAAGGAACATCTGGGTAAATCTAATTTTTATTAACTCTCATAAATTTATATTCTTATCATAGTCCAAGAATGTGTTACTTACCTGTTTGTTTTTTTTTTCCTCAGGTCTGATGGCGCAATCCATCTATCCCGACCCCACTGATCGTAGCGTTCTCACCCTCCAGGATAAGCATCGGAGTGAGGATGCCTGGAGGGGAGTAGCGGACACGGTATTATCGTGTCGGTTGCATCATCATAGTCTCACTCATGACTGGGAGGTTCACGATAGAGTTCTTCGGTATGTTGAGCGTGCTGGTTTTCTTGGCATACATTCGTTTGTTGGGGGAGGTTTGGAGCTTGATCGACCACTTCTTACGGCATTAGTGGAGCGATGGAGGCAGGAGACCCATACCTTCCATTTGACTGTTGGGGAGGCGACGATTACTTTAGGAGATGTCGCTTGTTCTCCTTGGACCGAGAGTGCACGGACCACTCGTTATTGGTAGCGGCGAGGTAATTGGGCTGCGGTTGTGCACGAGTTGTTAGGGGTATGGCCCACCACCCCGGAGAACGAGCCCAAAGTTCTCCGGGGTTCGTCTTTGAGGTTGACATGGCTTCGGCTTCATTTTTTCTTGTTGCTTAGAACGATGCTGATGAGGTGACAAGACTGGCGGTCGCACGGGCTTATATTCTTGTTTTGATGGGGTCCATTCTTTTTCTTGACAAGAGTGGAGATACGATGACGAGTGCTTTATCTTCCACTTTTGGCGGATCTCGACGTAAAGAGGGACATATAGGCTGGGGTAGTGCCACCCTTGCATACTTATATCGACAGCTATGTCGGGCATCTCGAGGCGTGCCGGGGAGTTAGGTGGTCTCGTGTTGTTGTTACGGCTTTGGGCATGGGAGCACGTACACATCGGCGGACCTCGGATTTCGAGGTTGCGGGACCCACCTCCACGGTTTGACGATGCCGTTCCTATTTTAGGCTCCCAGCATGTTCCGGGGGTTGACCCCTTAGCTGTCAGGTAATATGCAGTGTCTCACATTTGTTGACATTATTTAGTTTCATTTTTCAGAAGGATATTAATGTGTATTTCTTTTCAGTTGGCTTCGGGTACACCTTAGTAGGTCCCACTTAGCAAGTGGGCTATCTTACTACGGGGATGCACTTGACCATCGGACGGACGAGCGGTACATAGAGTCTCACATGCCTAACTTATATACATTGGTAGACATCTCTCACGTGTCTAATATTTGCAACATTCTTTATTTGTAGATGACTTGGCAGCCATATACGATGCGAGACTAGAGTTGTTGCCTGCTATATGTCGAGCCGATCGACATGTATGGCGCACAATGGCTCCACTTATTTGTTTCGACATTGTGGAGTTCCATTGTCCTCGATCGAGTTATGCGCCGGTTTGGCTTCGAGCGAGAGGATTCCAGCACCTTGTGATACAAGCACAGCCCTTCATGGCATAGATCGGAGGTCGAAGAACAAGAATTATCCGCTCAGACATCGCCCTTACATAGCGCATTGGGATGAGCGCGAGAGACGTGTTGTTCAGGGCACTCCGTTTACTGGTCGTACTCATGCCATTGAGGAGTATATGGTGTGGTATCGTCGCATCACGAGGTTACGCATGACGGATCCATTGAGGCGACCTCCTTCTACACATTATCGGCTGCGTCTGCGAGATGTAGTACTTGGTAAGTGCCATGATTTGTAGTTATACTTTTATTTATTTATCCGACTATATAATATGTATTTTTCTTTCTATGCGAGGCACATACTTTATCGATGTTGCTCATAGGTGCGGCCTTGTACTAGAGGCTGGCCGAGTCATTGCCTCCGAGATATGGGGCGCTAGTTGTTTGCACGAGACATTGCAGACCATGAGGGGACCGTGTATTGATGCGGTTAGCCGAGCCGGACATGGCCACATCTTACGGGGCGTGCCTACCTCTGCTTGTACATACTTCGACTTCTACACCTTCTATGTCTGCTGCCCATACATCTACCACAGCACCTTTGCTTTCGCCTCCCGGTCGTCGGAGGACCTACCGACGCCGTTACGCCACCACTCCATCTTCTCTTCATGCCATTGCGAGTCTAGTGAGACCACACCTAGTTCATCTAGACCTTCACAAAAGAAGAAGAGGGGGTCTTAGCACTTTCATTTGTTGTTTGTATAGTTCGTTAACACTATGTTAAATATTAAACTTCGTTTGTGATTGACATATTTTCTTAATCTTACTTATTGGATAAATGTGAATGTGGATGAACTTGGTGTTTGGTGATTGATGTGTGCATAGACTTTGTATGGACTTGGATGGAATTTGGTGTTGAAATTGTAGGTTGGAAAGCTTTTTTTTTTTTTTTTATGTTTCGGCATTTGGGCCAGTTATGGGGAAGCAACAATGAGAGGTCTTTTTTTCTCTCATAAACCGCTATCTCAAGTAGCGGTTTACATATTATACAGTGTGAGTGTGGGGAAGGTGTTGACCACATAAACCGCTACTTGAAGTAGCGGTTTACATGCATAAACCGCTACTTCAAGTAGCGGTTAATATATATAAACCGCTACTTGAAGTAGCGGTTTAATTAAAATAAACCGCTACTTCAAGTAGCGGTTTACCTGGGATAAAAAAAAAAAAAAAAAACATTTTCTCGCGTGCCGTCCTACGTGGACGGTACGCAGGGAATTAATTTCCCTTTCAACATATTTCGGGAATTAAAACCCCATTTTGCATTATTTAAGGAAAAAATTCCATTGTTGCTTCCCCATAACTGGCCCAAATGCCAGAAACATAAAAAAAAAAAAGCTTTCCAACCTGCAATTTCAACACCAAATTCCATCCAAGTCCATACAAAGTCTATGCACACATCAATCACCAAACACCAAGTTCATCCACATTCACATTTATCCAATAAGTAAGATTAAGAAAATATGTCAATCACAAACAATTTAACATAGTGTTAACGAACTATACAAACAACAACTGAAAGTGCTAAGCTAAGACCCCCTCTTCTTCTTTTGTGAAGGTCTAGATGAACTAGGTGTGGTCTCACTAGACTCTGCAATGGCATGAAGAGAAGATGGAGTGGTGGCAGAACGGCGTCGGTAGGTCCTCCGACGACCGGGAGGCGAAAGCAAAGGTGTCGTGGTAGATGTATGGGCAGCAGACATAGAAGGTGTAGAAGTCGAAGTATGTACAGCAGAGGTAGGCACGCCCTGTAAGATGTGGCCATGTCCAGCTCGGCTAACTGCATCAATACACAGTCCCCTCATGGTCTGCAATGTCTGTGCAAACAACTGGCGCCCCATATCTGGAGGCAATGACTCAGCAGCCTCTAGTACAGGTCTTTGCACCTATGAGCAACATCGATAAAGTATGTGCCTGCATAGAAAGAAAAATACATATTATATAGTCGGATAAATAAATAAAAGTATAACTACAAATCATGGCACTTACCAGTACTACATCTGCAGACGCAGGCTGATAATGTGTAGAAGGAGGTCGCCTCAATGGATCTGTCATGCGTAACCTCGTGATGCGACGATACCACACCATATACTCCTCAATGGCATGAGTACGACCAGGAAACGGAGTGCCCCCGAACAACACGTCTCTCGCGCTCATCCCACTGCGCTATGTAAGGGCGATGTCTGAGCGGATAATTCTTGTTCTTCGACCTCCGATCTATGCCATGAAGGGCTGTGCTTGTATCACAAGGTGCTGGAATCCTCTGCTCGAAGCCAAACTGGCGCATAACTCGATCAGGACAATGAAACTCCACAATGTCGAAACAAATAAGTGGAGCCAATGTGCGCCATACATGTCGATCAGCTCGACATATAGCAGGCAACAACTCTAGTCTCGCATCAGTATATGGCTGCCAAGTCATCTACAAATAAAGAATGTTGCAAATATTAGACATGTGAGAGATGTCTACCAATGTATATAAGTTAGGCATGTGAGACTCTATGTACCGCTCGTCCGTCCGATGGTCAAGTGCATCCCTGTAGTAAGATAGCCCACTTGCTAAGTGGGACCTACTAAGGTGTACCCGAAGCCAACTGAAAAGAAATACACATTAATATCCTTCTGAAAAATGAAACTAAATAATGTCAACAAATGTGAGACATTGCATATTACCTGACAGCTAAGGGGTCAACCCCCGGAACATGCTGGGAGCCTAAAATAGGAACGGCATCGTCAAACTGTGGAGGTGGGTCCCGCAACCTCGAAATCTGAGGTATGCCGATGTGTACGTGCTCCCATGCCTAAAGCTGTAACAACAACACAGGACCACCTAACTCCCTGGCACGCCTCTGAGATGCTCGACATAGCTGTCGATACAAGTATGCAAGGGTGGCACTACCCCAGCTATATGTCCCTGCTACGTCGAGATCTGCCAAAAGTGGAAGATAAAGCACCTGTACTGTATCTCCACTCTTGTCAGCAAAAAGAATGGACCCCATCAAAACAAGAATATAAGCCCGTGCGAATCGCTGTACTGTCACCTCATCAGCATCGTTCGGCAACAAGAAAAAATGAAGCCGAAGCCATGTCAACCTCAAAGACGAACCCTGGAGAACTTTTGGCTCGTTCTCCGGGGTGGTGGGCCATACCCCTAACAACTCGTGCATATCAGGCACAGGCTTGAAAAAGGACATATAAGTAGATCGATACTCGGTAGTCATAAAAGAAGCGTCCACAAAACCACTATATGACAAACTCCGGTATCGACAGACCGCAAGGACATGAGAACACGGCAACTTGTATATTAGGAGTTTCTCACATGTACATGTCTTCTGCATTAAGTTCACCGTGTGTTTCTTTCCACCTTTCCCTGCAATACGGTTTCCACGTCCAGTAGTGACCTCAAATAGCCCTCGTTCATAGTCAAACACAATCACCTCATGAGCACTTGCCTTCTCCATGTTTTTTTCAATGATGGTAGTCGCCTTTGGACTATAATCATGGCCTTCCTCAAGTCTTTTTCTACCCAATTCTCTCCTTGTAGCAAAATATGAATTGACACGATAAAAAGTCATTCTTACCAAAGCAGTGATCGGAAGACATCTTGCCCCTTTTAGGACGCCATTAAACACTTCAGACATGTTCGTGGTTTGCACACCATATCTACATCCACCATCATGATGAAGAGACCATAGATGAAGGGGAATGTCCAACAGATATCTAGCTGCCTCGACATTAATGGAGCCAATACGATCCATATAGTACAAAAACTTCCTCTTCGCCTAGCATATGCAGCTTTTCCGAATAGATTCTTGATGGCGGCATTCTTATACTTAGTATTCAAGTTCGAAGCAAGATGTCGCACACAAAATCGGTGATGGGCATATGGCTCTTCCCATCCACTTTGAGGCTCGTTCATAGCTGCAAGGATACCCCCAAAGACGATCGAGATGACACACAAATCCTTTCTATCCGTGACGTAACGTCTAATGCAAGCTAAAAACCAAGACCAGTCATCCGTGCTTTCTTCCTTCACAACAGCAAAGGCAAGTGGGAATAGCTGGAAATTAGCATCTGTTCCCATAGCAATCAATAATTTGCCTTTGTATTTCCCGTACAAGTGAGTACCATCTATAGTGATAAGAGGTCGACAATGACGGAATCCGGTAATAGAGGGTTTAAAGGCCCAGAAGACACTCTTAAAGATGTTCGTACTAGGATCTTGTGTTGGGATCGTCTTCCAATAAACGACAGTGCCTCGATTGGACTCTTTCAAGGCTTGCAAGTACTTAGGTAACTCTTGATAAGACTTCTCCCAATCACCAAAAATATTGGTTATTGCCTTTTGTTTGGCTAACCAAGCTCTCTTGTATGTTATTGAAAATTGATATTGGTTCTTCACAAAAGTCAAGATGGACTGAACTTTGAATGAAGGATCAGTCCTAATGAAATCCTCGATAAGATCAGCAACGAAATCCGATGAAATGAGAGGATGGTCTCCACATGTTATGTCTCCCAAACAATTGCTTGCATGTGGACCACCATATCGTACAATTTTGAATGAGTACGACTTAGTCATGATTGCACGCAACCTCCAAGGACAGTGGCACACTTCCTTTCGGGCACATTCAATGACATACTTTGTGGGCTCTGACTCTAACACCCGAAACATCTGGTTTCTAGAGATCGACCAGGCTTTCACAAAATTCATTAATTGCTGCAATGAGGCAAACTCTTGTCCTATCTCAAATTCAGAACCCACAATCAATGAACCAAGTGCATTTCCAAGTCATCCATGCATCTATTAACCTTTGATCAACTTCGTCAATTCCGAGCCAATCTTGTGAAGGAACACCGGACTTTATTGCATTGTCACTTGTTTCCCTTGCATCATCGTCCTCCTCCCTATCGGAATCCACATGCTCCTCCTCATTTCCCAAAAAATCAACATCATTTCGATGTAGAGTATCAAGATGGAATGTGGACGGTATGTGGGGAGACGAAGAGAGAACTGAACTCATTCATGTGCTCATTGACATAATGTGGGTCTGACAACATGCTAGTAAATGATTCAAATTGCATGCTAGGAGCTGATGCCGGTACCTCCATGCTATCCCTAAAGTCCATTGTAGGTACATAACCCACATTACTTTGGAGATTTATCTCCTTGGGAACTTGTTCAATGTACACCTCCATTGCCATGGCTGACGTTTGTGTCACTGATAGCCACATAGCACTTAGTGACTCGTCATCCTCTAGTGCAATTGGCACATATTCCCCCGGCATCGGATTTCCATAAACAATTTCCAGTTCCACATACATACGATCACATCCAACAACGTCATATACCCTATTCAGAATCTCTTGAAACATCATACCAGAATTGATGAACAAAAACTTTTTCCTTCCACCTCTATACACAATATCAACGTCATTTTGAGATAGTTCACCATTCCAATAAAGGTATAAAGGATATTTAGGTTGTTCCATATTCTACATACAAAAAACATAATGTTAAAGTTATTCTTATTCTACACATTCAAACAATATGAACACCATTCTTCACCTATACTAGTAGCATTTGCAACCTAAACACAATAATTCATGCAAAATCAACCATCACAAAATGCTCAACACCATTTTTAACCAACCAATATAACCAATAAATCACCTTCCAATTCATGCAAAATCAACCATCACAAAATGCTAAATTATGCAAAATACTAAATTATACTAATCAAACAAAACAATTTCCATCTAACAACAGTTACAAAGCTAAAATACATAACAAATATGGCATGCTAAGCAAATTAAATTAAAAAAAAAAAAAAAAATTAACTCACCTGGGATGATGGACGGTTGTGCGGCGAGCTGTTGGTGGTGCGGCTGTGCGACGCAGCGATCGACGGTTGTGCGGCGAGCTGTTGGCTGGCGTCAGTTGTGTGGTGGGCGACGTTCTTCGTGGCTGAGCTCCGGTGATCGACGGTGGTGTTGTGTGGGTTGTGGCCGACGGTTAGTAAGAGAGAGAGGGAGAAACAATTTGAGAGAAGAATCGTCGAATATGAGAAATTGGGAAAGTTAGGGTCTGATTTGGGGAGTATAGTAAACCGCTACTTGAAGTAGCGGTTTCCATTAATGAACCGCTACTTTAGTCAGCGCCAAACATCAAGTTGGGGGTCCAGGTACCAGTAAACCGCGACTTGAAGTAGCGGTCAATTAATATTAACCGCTACTTCAGGTAGCGGTTTATTTTTACTTAACCGCTACTTGAAGTAGCGGCTTACAAAGGTTAACCGCTACTTGAAGTAGCGGTTTTACGTAAGTACAAAAAAAAAAAAATATTCTCGCGTGCCGTCCTACGTGGACGGTACGCAGGGAATTAATCTCCCTTCCAGCATATTTCTGGAATTAAAACCGTATTTTGCATTATTCAAGGAAAAAATTCGAAATTATGAGGATTGGATAAGGATAAAGTAAAAATAAGTTTTTTCCCTTATTTGATATGGATTAAAAATAAGATTAAGATAAGTGATAAATTGACCAAAATATCCTTATACTAACTCTCCCTCTTCTCATTAAGGGTAAAATTGTTTTTTTTTTTTTCTTATCCCTCCCTCTTACAGTCTTATATCAATCCCCTCCTAGGTATATAGATTACTATGCACTATTATCTAATCTTAAAATTTTGAATACATGTAGAAATCATCTCAATATTATGATTTTTAAATACCTCTATACAATCTAAATATATATCATATGACTAATATATAAAGTAGAGTCTAAAAGACAGTTTACGACATTGCGACAGTTGACCTTCTTATTAGACGTCATTTATCGCGTTTATTAAGAGCATAAACAACCCCATCCTCATAGTGTTTTTTTCTCCTTCTTGCACCTCACGTTTTCTTTTTCTTTTTCTTTCTTTGTTCCATCCTCCTTAAGGATTTCATTATTTCTTTTCTCCAACTATAAGGATCATCATTACTTTCTCTCTCTCCAGTCATAAACATACCCCACCACAAAGGGAATTTATTATTTTTGCTTTGGGCCCACCACTTTTGTTGAGTTGGAATTTAAAAAAATTACAAAACATCTACTTTTTGGCACATTGGCCGAGTTATTCAATCCTCATACATAGAGAAGAGAGATTGTTACGAGGATGGTAATTCCTCATGGATGCTGGTGCTCTAAGTAGGGTTGTTCAAAGACCAGGATTGGACCGGAATCTGGATCGGACCGGACCGGAATTTGGACCGACCGGACCACACCGTGGATTCCGGTCCGGTCCTTGGTCTGAAAAAAATCCCTATTCCGGGTTTCCGGTCCGGCCCGAACCAAACCCGGAAAATTCCAGTCCGGACAGGCGGACTGGAATTTCTGAGTTTTTAGTAAAAAAAAAAAAGTTTATGGAGTATGTTAAAAAAGTATAAAAGGTAGTAAAAAGTTAGAAATTTAAAAACCTACTATTTATTAACTTTAGGAATACTGTTATTAAAATTATTAAATTTTAATATATCTAATTTATAAATATTTTTAAATCAAATAAAAAAATTTTTTTAAAAAAATAAAGATTTCGGTCCAATAGGTCCAAAATACCGGTCCAGGTCCAAATTTTTTCCAGATTCCGGTCCAGTCGGTTCCGGTCCGGTTTCGGTCGCGGACTGGTGAACACCCCTAGCTCTCAATGTCACGTGATTGTTTTTAAGAATACATAGAGTTTGAAATTGATAAAAATACATATATAGAGTTTAAGATAAGAAGAATTAGGATTTGGCTTATATTAATACTTAAGTATAGTAAATTGATTATAACTTTTAGTACTTCCTCCGTTCTATTTTAAATGAAACGTAGGGCCTTGGCACGGGGATTTACGATTTACGAGAGGAGAGAGAAAGAAAAAGAGGGACCCATGTGATGAGGAGAGAGATAGAAAGAAGTGAATACCAAATAAAGTAATGTTTCATTTATTTTGAAACGGTCTAAAATGGTAAGTGTTTCATTTATTTTAGAACGAGGGAAATATATATTTTCGAAAATTATAATTTTTGTACCATTAGAAAGAATTTAAAAAATACTTTAAAATAAGATCCATTTAAAATTCTGTAATTCTATATATGGCATTCAACCTCAATAAAAGGCTATCTATGTAGGTACAAACCTTAATCTGACACGTAGAATAGTAAAGGTGAAACTTTTGTCCTTGATTGAATTTGATGCAAAATAATATTGCAAAGTACAAACCAAAAAAAAAAAATTGTACTCCCTGTGTTTCTTTTTAGTTTACTCACTTCACTTCGGGGAAGAACCAATGAGGAAGTACAAAAGTATGAGAGGAAAACTGAAAAAATGGAGAGAGAATTAAACTAAAAAGTGGGTTAAGTTATTAAAAAGTGGATGACATGGGCGCAAAGAAAGGATAAACTAGATGGGTAATGTTATCAAGAATTGAAAAAGCAACAATGTGTAGATTAAAAAGAAACATAACAAAAAAGAAAGTGTGTAGATTAAAAGAAACGACTAGAGTAATACATATGAAAGTTTGCAAAATAAAATCAATGATTTCTCTAAAATCTCTCAAATATTGGAACTAATATAGTTATTATTAAATATTTTTTATCAACTAATATAAGAAGAGTTTGGTATGAGTAGGATTCATCTTGCTTTAGAATATAATTGATATCTGACGATTTAAAATGCTTAATTATTACTCCCTTCGTCCCAAAATACTCTTGACACTTATCATGGCACGTAGTTTTAGATGATAAGTTGTTGTTTAGTTATCAATTATTATTTTATTGAAAAGGTAGATGTGAATATGTGATAGGAGTTAGTAGGTAGTAAAAGTAGTATTATTTTATTTGGTGGAGAGAGAGTAGGACAATGGTTAGTGTTGGTAGGTAGTAGGAGTGATATTATTTTATTTGGAGGAGAGAAAGTGTGGGCCAATGGTTAAAAGGTGGAAGGATTAAAATAATAGTGGGTCATATCCAAAAATAGAAGTGTAATGAGTATTATGGGACATATGAAAAAGGAAAGTGTAAAGACTATTAAGAGACAAATGGAGTATAAGTTTTATCCCATGCATTGCACAGGGTGAAAACTAGTATCATATATTGTAGACACTAAATTTTGAACCCCTTTTTTGTATAAAATTTCAAAATAAAGATTTTGAAAAGAAATAAAAATAATGAAAACCGTCAAGTATTGTGGAGCGCGCGCCCCGTCAAAGGCATGTTTCGTCTCGGAGCACGAGTTTCATTCTGTCGTATGGTTTTCCTTTTTTGCGTTTTAGTCATACAATTCCGGCTTAGAAATATAATTTTTCGTAAGTCGTAGTCAATAACTACAACTACCGGTTTAATAAAATGATTTGTAGTATAATCATGCTCGTATTTACTAATTTGACGAGTTTTCGTTAATTGTTTTAAGTTACTTTTTTCGAAAAACGAGTCGTAATTAGGCGCCGCAATTTTAATCGTCTCCCAAAATTGGTAGTAATCAGTTTTCTTGATGGTCAAGTCATTGTTCATTGGATAAAGAATAAGAATATATTCTTTAACCACTGTTATTCTAGTATGAACACTAGACCAACTACAAGAGGAGGTGTGAATTGTATTTGAGGAGAAATTTTCAATTTGTAATGCGGAATTAAAAAAAACTTGAAATTAGAAAGAGACAAGCACACGAGATTTTTACAAGGAAAACTTCCTAGGCCCAATAGGAAGAAAAACCTTGACCACGAGGGATTTTGACTCAAACTCTCTGTAATATACTAGGCTAAAAGACTCTCTTTTGTACAACCTAATACTGGACCTCCTCTGTTCCTCTAGGAACTTGTTCCCCAGTCACCCAGTTCCCCCTGAACTGATGACACTCACTTTTGACTTCACTCGAAGTCTTCTCTCTTCTCTCTTTCTTTTTCTCTCTTGAATACAAGGATATTCTCTGAATTTTCTCTCACCCACACACTATGAATATTACAATAATGAGTATGTTGAATTGAAGAGGAAATTACATGAAAACTTTCTAAGTAGATAATTAAATGTCGCTCAAGAAAGTCATAAGTTTTTAACAAGTAATTTCTTCCTTATATAGCTGCTGCAATTTTTCTTCTTCTGTACACGTTGTGCTCCATGTTCTCCTCAAATAGTGCGAGTGGAGTTATGGAGATCATGGCTTGATTTTCGCTGCATACCTCCATGAACAATGCAACGGTAACTAACCATCCTTCCCTATTCGTTAGTGGACTAACTTCCAGCAAGTAATGCGCAGGTGGATCAAGTTAGTTGGAGAGCTTCAAGGAGTTAGCTCCACAATTTATACCACGCAATTTCCAACGCAATTTCCAACTGATTTTGCAAACAATTCCAACAGCACAAAAACATCTAATAATTTAAAGAATCTTTTATTCAAAGATTCTAAGTTACTAGAATATTAAACATACCATATGATAAAAATTCAAAGTGTATAAAATAATATCTTGACTTAGTTAAAATAAATAATCTTTCTCCACAAGATATAAATGCAAAATTATTAAACATTACATTATTTTTGGTATTTTATAATTTTCGCCAAATAAAAACTATATAGTAAAATTAACCTAAGTATTTGGCATCATCAAAACATGGAATACAACAATATTCCCCCTTTTTTATGATGGCAAATATAAGGCATATAAAAACAAAATAAGAAAAATAAGATAACTAAAGCAAAAGAATCAAGAGCTAATGACTTTAAAAAACAAAACTAACAAAACCCCTAAAAAAAAAAAAAAACAAAACTAACAAAAGACTAAGAAAATAAATCTAGCACTAAACTAATAGAAAGCGAATACTAAACTAACAGAAAACTAATACTAAACTAACATAAATCAGTTTTGAAAAAGAAAAATCCAAAAAGCATCACCTAGAACCGAAGAGGACTAGAATTTGAATTTTTATGTGCCACTCTACTTCTTCCCCCTTTTGTTATCATCAAAATCAACTAAGTACCCAGCAGTACTGTAACACTCCGTCATTTTATAAACATAATATAAACAAAGTAGAGCATTCTATTAAAGAAATGACGATAGCGGAAATATCGTCTGACGGAGATGTCACTCTAAATAAGGGTTAAATATAAACTAACGAAAATAAAACCCAAATGAATTAACTCAAAATAACCATAAAGAGGCAAAACAACCTCATAAACCCAATACATAAAGTAAATATAAAATACGATGTCTCAAAAATCCTAAATAACATTTCTCTCCATTTCCCATAACACGAAATAATCACCTGCAAAATATATCAACAAACATCCACAATCAGTGGGGAGTAACTAACAGCTCTCCCAGCCCAATTAGGATCCATATAAGAGTTACAAAAGCCTTAATAATTAAGTCACACAAAAACATCTCAATAGTAAACTTCAGATAATCAAATAAAACACTTAAACAAAGATAATACAACAAGCTTAAATATAAATAGAGTAAAGATAACAAAATAAACAAAATGAATAAACAACTTATATATACAAACTCAAGTATAAATACCATAAACCTTCAAAGTTTAAAGTAATAAAAATAATATAATTAGTTTGAGAGAGAGAGTTGAACGCTAGTGGACAACCCACTTCCTATGGTAATGCGAGACAACCTCCAGACAGCCTATGGGTTACGTTCCCTACTGCCTGTGTCTAAGAATGGCCATACTCCCGATGCGGTGTAGGATTACGTCCCCACCGATCTCTCGGACGACAACAAAACCAAGGTATACCTAGGATTACGTCCTATGGTTTGCATGTTCTTCACCTCGGGATTACGTCCCTCCGGATAATCTTGCTCCCAAACATTAATAATAATAAAATAATACTAAATCATCAAATTACACGGATGCCCTTAAGGCCTCACACCAAATCAGCAGAAATCTAGGATCGCAACCCAAGAATTTCAATTAAAATTAATATTCTTCTCAAAATAAAACAATAATAATAATAACTCAAAAAATATAATTTTTACTCATCATACAATAACACAATCATGTTCTAATAACCCATGATAACCACCTTCTCACAATGTCACAGATTATACATGTTTAAATAAAATAAAATAAAAATACCCAACATTGTAATAAAACATATATAGGAAATATAATAGTGTCTTAGCCATCACAACCAAACCATTTGCACCTCATAATAAATTAATATAACTTAAAATAATAAATTTGCAAAATCAATACATGAAAAGGAAAAAAAAAAACGAAGTTATACAACTAGGAAATCAGATGCTTATTGGATAATCACCACCATGACATTCAACTACACTAGAAAAATAATCCAAGGAAACAAAAGGGCAACCATACATCAGTAACACAAGACCATCATCAATAACGTAAAACATATAACACCATGGATGTATCGTAGCAACTAGCACGGTGCAGCGCACCATGCTTCAAGACCATTGCCATCAGCAAGAATTGATCGAAGCACCATTTCGTGGCTACAGATGCAGCAACACATGTTGTGACACTAGACTCGGCTGCCCGTGTATACAGTGACAGCATCACAGCAAGCAACGAGGCCATACACAACTACCCGAGTGCAGCGAGATAAAGTAATGATACCAAGACGCAACAAGAAAATTCGGCAGCAACCCATAACAAATCAATATGCTAGAAATCCACAACTACTTACTCTCGCTTAGCATATCTATTTTGATCACGAGTTCATGATTCATGAAGACAAAAAGGTAACAAATACCACACAAGCTGCTGCAACAATGATAACAAGCCAAGAAAAATTCTACTTACAGTAGGTAGAGTGAAATAAACCAACTTATCCAAAACATGGCTGAATAGGAATTCAACAACATAGTACAACTCCTTATTCTCATGATACAAAGAGCTAAAATCATGTATATTCTCCAGTCTAATATATATATATATATAATTTACCCAACTTAGACATGATACTATATCCATAAAACCCAACTCAACTATTAAAACTATCATAATTCCTATATGAACATACTAATCGACCTAGGGTCGCCGTTAGTTACCTGGACCAACTGGAGGAGTGAAGCCAATCGATCTAAACGTCTTCTCCTTGCGCCCTTGCGTCCTCCAAATGCTTCTCTTCTAGTCACAAAGATATACTTAGAAACCCAAGAATTAAAGAAAGAAAATGTAGATATTTTAGTGTGAAAAGAATAGAGTAAAAAGGGTGATTTTGTGAGAGGAACAAAGATGAACTTTCAGCCTTTTCTCTTCTTGATCTCACGGCAGCAGGGACAAAAATAAACCCACTGAATTTTCTGTCAAGTGATGCACCCAAGAGATGGCTAATATTAAGGAGATAATGGGGGGTTACATAGGTGGCTTAATGATGGGAGGTAATGGGTCTTTAATGGTGGGGGTTACAAGGTTACAAGAATAACATAAAACACTTGATTTCCTCCTCCCACCCACTGATTTTCGGCCAGCATAAACACAAGGGTGGTCGGTCTAATTTTCGTTACGCAAACGGCCCAAAACTCGACAACAATCTATAAGATGAAATACGTAGCTCAAACGCGCAAATTTAAATGCTATAAAATATATAATTTTTAACAAAATAATCTATATAAATATAACATTTTAAAAGTTGAAAAAAAAAAAAACAAATCATATAAGATATAATATTTTTAAGAAGTAAAATATTATAATTTTAACAGAAAATAATAATTAAGGGAAAATAACCCGAATAAAATATTAGCGAAAAACCGTGGTGTTACAATCACTCCCCCTTAAGAAAGTTTCGTCCTCGAAATTTGAAATATCGAAATTTTTTTTTTTTTTTTGAAAGAAAGAACAAATGAGATTTACGAGAAAAAATACCAGAATCCACATCCGCCCTAGCACGAGTCATCACGTAGATTCGATTCTTTGCAGGAGTAGAGGATCCAGACGGCTTAGCAACCTTAGAGATGGCTGTCATGACATTAGGATTCTTTGGACACTGGGAAACCTTGTGCCCCACCTCTCTACAGTAATAACAAGCGAACGTAGTGCCATCACAATTCTTATCAGGATGAAGTGTCTTCTCACATTTCCGACACTTTGACGGATCATAGGTTTGCTTAAACCCATATTTCTCATGAACCTTACCAGAATCATACTTTGGCTTCTTGGCCTCATTCTGCGCATAAGTCACTGCAAGCTTCTTAACAGTCACATCCCTCACAGCTTCTTCCTCCTTGATAGAAGCATGAATACTCAGAGCGATCTCATACGCTCCCTGGAATGTAGTAGCTCCAGAACTCAACACATGGGTCCGAACTTTTGGATCCATCTTCTTGATGTACCTCTTCACCCTTTCAGCCTCGGTAGGTATAACAAAGAGCAAAAATCGGGACAACTCTGTAAACTTATCTGTGTACTTCTGAATCGACATAGACCCCTGAGATAGAGTAAGGAACTCCTCCTGTTTCTGCCAGCGGAGCTCATCGGGATAAAATCTCTCCTTCGGTTTGGCGAAAGAACCGGGCCCATCCAAAACCGGGTGTAGCAACACAACTATCTCGAACGAAGGCTCCACCGCTTATCGGCCTCCATTTTCAAGTAGTAGGTACCAATGGGCACCATCTCTCCAAAGAGGGACAACCCTGTAGCAAAGAAATAACTTCTCCATCTCCCTGAGCCAACTATCTAAAATGACGGGATCAGCAACACCCGTATAAGTCGGCGGCCGATGACGGTCAAACCGATCAAAAACTGATTGCCCATTAGAAGGGGCAACACTAGTACTAGCTAACGATATGATGGCATTCTCCAATGCCTGACGCCTACGTCGTGCAGCTTCCTTACGAGCACTCAAAATACGACGGGGAGGCATCCTACAAGGAAGAAAAATGGTTATTTCTTACAATCACAATCAATAAAGGCACATGGCACGTTATATAACAAAATAGCTCCCAAGGCTTTCTTCCTACCCAAGTAACTCTCACTAAGTACTTTTCTTAAAGCCTAGGATACTAATAATCCTAGATGCAACAACTACACATTTCTCATGGAATATGTAGCAACTCAATGAGAGTTTTTGGATCATTTGCTCTGATACCAACTGTAACACTCCGTCATTTTATAAACATAATATAAACAAAATAGAGCATTCTATTAAAGAAATGACGATAGCGGAAATATCGTCTGACGGAAATGTCACTCTAAATAAGGGTTAAATATAAACTAACGAAAATAAAACCCAAATGAATTAACTCAAAATAACCATAAAGAGGCAAAACAACCTCATAAACCCAATACATAAAGTAAATATAAAACAAGATGTCTCAAAAATCCTAAATAACATTTCTCTCCATTTCCCATAACACGAAATAATCACCTGCAAAATATATCAACAAACATCCACAATCAGTGGGGAGTAACTAACAGCTCTCCCAGCCCAATTAGGATCTATATAAGAGTTATAAAAGCCTTAATAATTAAGTCACACAAAAACATCTCAATAGTAAACTTCAGATAATCAAATAAAACACTTAAACAAAGATAATACAACAAGCTTAAATATAAATAGAGTAAAGATAACAAAATAAACAAAATGAATAAACAACTTATATATATAAACTCAAGTATAAATACCATAAACCTTCAAAGTTTAAAGTAATAAAAATAATATAATTAGTTTGAGAGAGAGAGCTGAACGCTAGCGGACAACCCACTTCCTATGGTAATGCGAGACAACCTCCAGACAGCCTATGGGTTACGTTCCCTACGGCCTGTGTCTAAGAATGGCCATACTCCCGATGCGGTGTAGGATTACGTCCCCACCGATCTCTCGGACGACAACAAAACCAAGGTATACCTAGGATTACGTCCTATGGTTTGCATGCTCTTCACCTCGGGATTACGTCCCTCCAGATAATCTTGCTCCCAAACATTAATAATAATAAAATAATACTAAATCATCAAATTACACGGATGCCCTTAAGGCCTCACACCAAATCAGCAGAAATTTAGGATCGCAACCCAAGAATTTCAATTAAAATTAATATTCTTCTCAAAATAAAACAATAATAATAATAACTCAAAAAATATAATTTTTACTCATCATACAATAACACAATCATGTTCTAATAACCCATGATAACCACCTTCTCACAATGTCACAGATTATACATGTTTAAATAAAATAAAATAAAAATACCCAACATTGTAATAAAACATATATAGGAAATATAATAGTGTCTTAACCATCACAACCAAACCATTTGCACCTCAGAATAAATTAATATAACTTAAAATAATAAATTTGCAAAATCAATACATGAAAAGGAAAAAAAAAAAACGAAGTTATACAACTAGGAAATCAGATGCTTATTGGATAATCACCACCATGACATTCAACTACACTAGAAAAATAATCGAAGGAAACAAAAGGGCAACCATACATCAGTAACACAAGACCATCATCAATAACGTAAAACATATAACACCATGGATGTATCGTAGCAACTAGCACGGTGCAGCGCACCATGCTTCAAGACCATTGCCATCAGCAAGAATTGATCGAAGCACCATTTCGTGGCTACAGATGCAGCAACACATGTTGTGACACTAGACTCGGCTGCCCGTGTATACAGTGACAGCATCACAGCAAGCAACGAGGCCATACACAACTACCCGAGTGCAGCGAGATAAAGTAATGATACCAAGACGCAACAAGAAAACTCGGCAGCAACCCATAACAAATCAATATGCTAGAAATCCACAACTACTTACTCTCGCTTAGCATATCTATTTTGATCACGAGTTCATGATTCATGAAGACAAAAAGGTAACAAATACCACACAAGCTGCAGCAACAATGATAACAAGCCAAGAAAAATTCTACTTACAGTAGGTAGAGTGAAATAAACCAACTTATCCAAAACATGGCTGAATAGCAATTCAACAACATAGTACAACTCCTATTCTCATGATACAAAGAACTAAAATCATGTATATTCTCCAGTCTAATATATATATATATATATATATATATATATATATATATATATATATATATATATATATATATATATATATAATTTACCCAACTTAGACATGATACTATATCCATAAAACCCAACTATTAAAACTATCATAATTCCTATATGAACATACTAATCGACCTAGGGTCGCCGTTAGTTACCTGGACCAACTGGAGGAGTCAAGCCGATCGATCTAAACGTCTTCTCCTTGCGCCCTTGCGTCCTCCAAATGCTTCTCTTCTAGTCACAAAGATATACTTAGAAACCCAAGAATTAAAGAAAGAAAATGTAGATATTTTAGTGTGAAAAGAATAGAGTAAAAAGGGTGATTTTGTGAGAGGAACAAAGATGAACTTTCAGCCTTTTCTCTTCTTGATCTCACGGCAGCAGGGACAAAAATAAACCCACTGAATTTTCTGTCAAGTGATGCACCCAAGAGATGGCTAATATTAAGGAGATAATGGGGGTTTACAAAGGTGGCTTAATGATGGGAGGTAATGGGTCTTTAATGGTGGGGGTTACAAGGTTACAAGAATAACATAAAACACTTCATTTCCTCCTCCCACCCACTGATTTTCGGCCAGCATAAACACAAGGGTGGTCGGTCTAATTTTCGTTACGCAAACGGCCCAAAACTCGACAACAATCTATAAGATGAAATACGTAGCTCAAACGCGCAAATTTAAATGCTATAAAATATATAATTTTTAACAAAATAATTTATATAAATATAACATTTTAAAAGTTGAAAAAAAAAAATCATATAAGATATAATATTTTTAAGAAGTAAAATATTATAATTTTAACGGAAAATAATAATTAAGGGAAAATAACCCGAATAAAATATTAGCGAAAAACTGTGGTGTTACAAGTACTCTAAGAGTGAATCATATACAACAATGTCAATGCATAGTAGCTCAAACACTTATCTAATAATACTAGCCATCCAAACATTATAATGAGCATATGAAGATGAGATTAAAGCACATAGTCATGAAAAATGCACAAACTGAGTTCAAGATGAAGATAAGAAAAAGAGAAGAAAGCACAAAGAAAGATAAGTAAGAAAAGAAAAGATATAAACCAAAATATTTTATCACCAAAAAGGAATGGGTGATAAAAGAGAGTAACAACTAGTCACCATTGTTTTAATACAAACCAACCAAAAAAAAATTGTTTCATCAGATTAAGTAGGGAAGGGGATTAGGGATTGGAGGGCTTGGAAGGTTTGGGGCGGACAAGGAAAGCACCGACCACATAATCAATCTTCTCCCGAATAGCTGATTCTCCTTTCTGCACACTTGCGAGGATATGCTCCTGCTAAAGATCAACACGGGCAACTCTTGCTTCAAGATCCTGGACTCTGATGTGAAGGAGAGACAGAGACTCCTGAATTGTATGCAGTATACCATGAAGACCAGTGGTGGAGAGAAGAGGAAAATCAACAGTCCTCGATCCTGAAGGAGCTTGATCCTCCTCAAGATCAATATGAACTGCTCCAAGACCCTGTTCCTTGGGAGTCTTGGTCTCAGCAATTCTCTGACTCTTACGCACAGACCTAGGTCCTTCATCACTGACCTCCTCCTCTAACTTCCACTTTACCCCAGTTTCAATCTTCCCCTTAGTTTTTGCTACCTCAAAGTCTAACATCCCATCCTGTTCCCTGAGAGACAGCCTGGATAAGGTCTCTTTGGTCAAATAGTTATTAGGCTCTAGATCAAAAGAGGTACTAGAAGGGAGTTTAATTTGATTCTTCTTGAGGATAACAAAAATCAGATTAGCATATGCCACCTTGGTGTTGTGGGAGATACAGTAGGAAAGGTGAGAAATCATTAAAGCAGGGAAGTTTATTTTAATGTTCTTAGCAAGGCAAAACATCAAGGAAAGATCCAGGAGGCTCGCTTGAGTCCTCTTGGAAGTCCTTGGCAGAATAAAGCGCCAAACTAAGTGAAACAAAAATTTGTGAAAAGGAGAGAGATCTTTATGATCTAGGGACTGGTCAGACTCCTTACCCCCAAAGTAACTCAAAATAGTAGCGTTTGAAGCCCCATTCACATTTAACTTGGCCCTACCTTTCACATATTCCTTGTACCCCTCAGTAGGTACATCAAACCAATCCCCTAAGTTCTTTTCAGTGAACTTAACCAATTTCCCATTGACAACACTAATACATAAACCCTCGGTATTTTCAAACTTATTAACAAACTCACTCATCTCACTCTCATAAAGACCCTCATCAAAACTCAACACTTTGACCCATTTTTGAAACTTAACAAGATCAAGAAACTGACTCCACTTAACTTTCTTGCACCAGGTGAAATCGACACAAAACCCAATGATATACTTAGAGGATTTTGATTTCTTACCCCTTTTGGTAGGTACCAAAATTTCTTTTTCTTGCTCTGTTTCAGCATCATCCAAATCTTCTTCTTTCTTTGGAGAGAGCACTTCATTTTCCGCCGAATTTGCTTGAGAACCCAGAGAATCTTCATTTGAGTTGGAAGACTCATTCTCGCTTTCGTTATAATCCACCAGGGGTGAAGATTTTTCAGCCGGAAAATTTTTGGTATCTTCGGAAGTTTTTCTTTTGGGAGCCATTTAGGGTTTTAGGTGAGGAAGATGAAGAAGGCAGATTTGTGTAGAGAGAGAGAGAGAGAGAGAGAGAGAGAGAGAGAGAAAGGCGTTTTTGCAGAGGTAATGGTTTTGGAGAAAATGGGATGAATTGCCGTGTAAATTTTGGTTTGATTTGATGGGTTTTTATTTGAGGTGGAATTTATGGGGGATTGTGAAGAGGAATTAAATGTGGCTTTTCCCTCCCTTCTTTAAATCCGGTGAATGATTTTAGTTTTAGGTTTGTACATGAACGTTGGTGAAACGTTGCCATTAAAAATTATTTGTGGGGGATGAATGAAAGAGGATAATAAATGAAAGAATAGAAAATAATATAAAATAAAGATAATATTTACGTGGAAAGAAAGAAAAAAAAATAGAAAGTGTGAACTCATGCATGTAACATGTTCAATCTATATGTACAGCAACCTTTCAATTTTTACTCAAGTATATGCATGGACAATAAGGGGAGTAATATGAAGACTAATGTGAGTCCTTTACAATGACTGTACAATGAGTGATTAAAATCACAAAATGTTGTTGGCAACTTAGTGTAATCTTGTAACTAAGGGTTTTATTTGAAGTAGCACACTCAATGAAGGAAGAGAGTAGAAAGGCTATGTGCCACACAACAGTGTTGCACTCGGCGCAAAGTTGTGCACTAGGCGCACCGTGGTACGTTTGGCGCTCACTTTGGCGCTCGGCGCGGGTCATTTGCATCCGGCGCCTGGGCTGTGCGCGAGGTGCACCGCTGTACGTTTGGCGCACTGCCCCTTGGCATGCAATTTGTCTATTCGGCGAAAATTTGGTCAATTTTGACGATCTTGTAGACATCAAATTTTGAACCCCTTTTTCGGATAGATAAAGATTTTGAAAAGAAATAAAAATAACGAAAACCGTCATGCATCGTGGATCGCGCGCCTCGTCAAATGCATGTTTCGCCCCGGAGCGCGAGTTTCATTCAGTTCTATGGTTTTCCATTTTTGTGTATTAGTCATGCAATTTCGGCTTAGAAATATAATTTTTCGTGAGTCGTAGTCATTAACTACAACCACCATTTTAATAAAATGATTCGTATTATAATCATACTCGTCTTTACTAATTTGACGAGTTTTCGTTAATTGTCTTAAGTTAGTCTTTCGAAAAAGCGAAAATAAAACGAGTCGCAATTAGTCGTCGGGATTTTAATCGTATCCCAAAACCGGTAGTAAGCAGTTTTCTTGATGGTCAAGTCATTGTTCATTAAATAAAGAATAAGAATATATTCTTTATCCATTAATCACATCCTTTATCCATTAGTTAGGGAATAAGAATCATGAAATGGAGTGAGAATAAGAATCAAATCCCATGTGTAAGAGGCAAGAATCCGGATTTTTTCCGGTGGATTCGAGTTGTGCGCCAAGCACACGATCATGCGCTAGACGTATGATTGTGCACCTAGCGCACAACATCATCATGCGCCTGATGCAGGGCCCTGCGCCTGATGCAGGGCCCTGCGCCTAGCGCACGGAGCTGTGCCTAGCGCAGGCTTCTGCGTTTGGCGCAGTGATCTAATCAGTTTTGTTTTTCACGTTTTTCGATATATTTTTTACTTATTAGGATGTATTTAGGGAAGAATATTTTCTGAAAATATGATTTTGCCTCATTGATGAGAAAATCCAAAAAGAATAAGAATATTTGTGTTTCCGAAGAGATTTGATGCTGTCATTAGGGTGATTAAGGATGGGAAAAATCAGATTTTATTGGGTTAAAAATCTATTTTCTACTTCTTTGAAACCCTAGTTCATCTACATCATTTCCCTATAAATACCCTCCTTTTTTTTTTTTCACTTCAAACCAAGTTGAGCTAAAAACAACTCTACTTCACAACTTCTAAAACTCAATACTACTCTCATCTTCTCTACTTCCTTCCTCTAAAAAATCTTATTCAAGAAAAATAAAAGTAAAAGTTAGGAAAGTAATTAGTAAGTAAAGAAGTTCATCAAAAGAAAAACACAAAAAAAGGTTTAAGTTAGTAATTAAGTGGATTTAGAAACTCACTTAGAAATTAAGAAAATCACAAAAAAGGTAGAAAAATTTGCAAAAGGAAGTGCATCAGTGAGCTAGCAAGGTAAAGTTGGAGCTCTTGTTATTTTCTTGATTATCTTTTTAATCACATACTAACTTTCTCCTTTTTTCTTCTTATCATTTTTTAATTTTTGGAGTGATTTAGGTATGTGAAAGTCCTAATTAGGAGTGTTCATAACCGGGTACCCGGTTTTTCGGGTACTCAAATACGCGGGTAGTTGTAAATCTGGCCCATGTCTCGACCCGGAAAACCCGGTACCCGGTTTACGGGTAACCAGTTTTATCGGGTCGAGTCATAGGATACCCAGAGAAAACACAACTATTAATTACTATTTTAAAAAACTTGCATTACGCCACATTGCCACTGCCTTCCAAAGTTTCTCTTGTAAAACTAAATTACATCACTACATCCACTGTACAAGGAGATACAGAATTGTGCCAATTTAATTTTTAATCAAAGATGATTTCCATTATTCTTATAAAAAAACAGAAGCAAATGAACATCTGGGCTTAGTGGTAGAGATGGCCACTGGTGCGGGCTGGGTGGGCTGGTCCGCGGGCCCTAGTGGGCCGGGCTGAGATTTCGCGGCCCAGGACCGGACCGTGAAATTCACGGTTTGGGTGGGCTGGTCCACGGGCTGAAAAATCTTGGCCCACACCGGTCTGTTACCGGTTTTCACGGTTCGAACAACGGTTTTGGCGGTTTGTGGGCCTACTGGGCTAGTGGGCCGGCATGAGAATTTTTTTTTTCAGAATTATTTAATCATTAGAATCATTTATTATTGTTACATAAAACCTTTAAAATTAATTAAAATATATACAATTATTAATATTAATGAATAATTTCATTATTTTTGAATTTGATTGAATTATAATATATGAAATTTGATTAAAATACATACAATTTGATTAAAATATACACAATTTGGTTGAATAATTACTTGGGCTGGGCTGGTCCGGTTCATGGGCCGGGCTGGACCGATTTCGTGGACCGGGCTGGGCGGATTTAGTAGCGGGCTTTCGTGGGTTGGGCTCAATAAATCTGGCCCACGGCCCACCCACCAATTTCACGGTTCGCGCTGGGCTGGACCGGGCTTTTCGTGGGCTCAGCCCACACGGTCCAAGAGGCGGGCTGGGCTGGATTGGCCCGCACTGTTGGCCATCTCTACTTAGTGGCTTATTACGCCACAGTGCCACTGCCTTCCAAACATTCCCTTGTAAAACTAAATTACGTGGCTACTCATCTCCACTTTCTTTTCTTACACATGAAAGGACTATCTTCCCTTACTATTGGTAGTCAACTGCTTTTAATTTGTATCCTTTTCTTTGTTAGCATATTTCTGGGGATGAATAATGGGTTCACATTTCATTTATTTCAATATATCCTTTCAATATAATGGTTGGATTATTTACACCATTGCATTTCAACTCTCTCCCTTTTGCCTTCTTATGTGCAACATCAATGCAAGCTTCAATAACAGCCAGGAGGTCCAGGAATTCCCCTGGATGTAATCGATGACTTGAGACTGCAGTATTCCAGTTCAAAAAAAAAATCATTTTATCCCGGGTTTTCGGGTACCCCGGCTGGCCAAAAGAGCCGACCCGTGACCCGACCCGCTTATTCCGAGTCAGGTACCCGGCCTGAAAAATTGTAATATTTTCAATAATTACCCGGTTTTTTCTTTGCGGGTCGGTGGGTCACCGGGTAGGGGCAATCGGGTCGGGTTTTTTTGAACACCCCTAGTCCTTATAGGTTCCCAACCTTAAATCACCCCACCTAGAATAGTCAACTCTAATGGGGAGACTCTTAGGAAACAACCCCACTTAGGAAACTCTAATAGGTTCCCAACCTTAATCAAGTTGTTGTTCATCACCAAAAACAGGTTTTCATAAAAAAATTCAAGAAGGGTTGTGCATAAACATCTCCATAAAAAAAATGTGATGCTGTAATTATAATCAATTTTAATTTCGTGATTTATTTCATTTTTCGTCTGAATTAACTAAATAGTATAGGATGTAATATTGTTCCTATGAAGTGCAAGATGTTTCTAGCAGCTGGGATTTGGAATTTCTAAATAACAAATTTTGTACAAATAATTAAAAATCATACAACTTTGTTGTGCAAAACTGATTTTGTCAAGTACCACATAACCTTGTTCTTTTAATAAAGTTCAAACTAACCTCATTTAGATATAACTAAAAACATCAATTTTAAATAAGACATTAGAATCTTTCCAAAAATATAAAAATCATGTTCATATGGATTTTATACAATTTTATCTCATTTTTACAAAACCGTTCATGTAAATAACTAAATTTCAGAAAATTAGTTTTCTCTTCAGTTAAGAAAATAAATAAAAAAATGGTCTTAAAAATGTCCAATTCGAGTGAAATTTTTTAGTCTAGTCCTTAAAAGTGTCCAGAATGTTCATACCAAAATTAAATTCAAAATAAGTTCAATAAGTTAGGTTTAAAGAACAAATTTGATAAAGGTCCTATTTTGACCAGTTTTGGCATAAAATTCACCATAATTCGAATTGTCACTAAAAGATTATCAAATTTTGACACAACATAAATAAATCACTGTCCTATCCATAGATGTATAACATGATCAATTTAACGCTTTCTACATAAAGTTGTGAATTTCACAAGTCAGTACAAGAACAAAAGTGCAATTTGGAAGATGAAATAAAGTGATTAACTCAAGTTTCATAAAAAAAATGTTTTCTTTTCATACGAAAATGTGAATTAAAAGTCATTAAATTTTAAGTTTCTCTTCAAATGACTCATTTTAACATGTAAATAAAAATTAATTAAAATTGTCATAAAAAATCTAATCAAAGAGGTTAATTAATCTCTAATTTTTCACAAGTTTACAAATAAACATGAATTTCAAAGCCCATTCAAGAGGATTGAGATCAAGGAGCATCATGGTGAAGATCAAGATTGAAGATTTATATAGATCATAGATTTTGTACATTGTTGTAATAATAATTTCTTTGTAAATAGTTATTACATCACTCATTAATAAAAAAAATGGAGATGTTTATGCATAATTTTCATAAATAATTCCACAACTCTTTTTAAATAAAATGAGCGACCAATGTTACAAATTTTGCATTGTTGGGCCCAATATGTCATAGTATATGAATTAAATGATCCAATCTCAATTAAGAGGAAAAATTGCAAATCTAACTAAGTTAAATTGTATGATGATCCATCTTACATTTTAAATTTGTTCTCCATCTTCAAATGGATTAATCATATAATTTGACACAATTAGATTGGTAGTTATGATCTCCGAATTGATTTTATGCTGTTTCATATGTCTCACTTTGAATGGCCAAATTCTAACTAGCCAGACACAAATCTCCAAATTCGATCTCAAATTAATCATTTCACTCTAAATGACTTAATAATCTTCGATTAAGATTATTTCTCAAAAGCCTTCAAATTAGGAAGCAAACTTCTAAGACCTCTTGAAAATCATAAACGTGATCACTAATTAAGGTGATTATCTCCAATCATTGGTTAATCGCTAATTAGAGCGATTAACTGAAACTCCTCATTTAATCACTAATTAGAGTGATTATCTTAAACCTTGAATAATCACTAATTAGGGTGATTACTTCCTAACCTTCATTTTAATCGCTAATTAAGGTGATTAATTTAACCTTTATCCTTTAATCACTAATTAGAGTGATTATCTTAAACCTTAATAATCGTTAATTAGGGCGATTATTTTTCTCATTTAATCACTAAGTAGAGTGATTATCTTAAGCCTTGAATAGTCACTAATTAGGGCGATTACTTCTTTCCTTCCTTATTAATCACTAATTAAGGTGGTTAATTATCTTAATCCTTCATATTTCATCGCTAATTGAAGTGATTATCTTAACTCCATTTCAATCACTAATTGGAGTGATTACCTCATTTTCACATAGATTTGTTTAATTCTAAAGGTGAGTTATTCATAATCTATTTCCTTTTCTTCCCCAATGGAATTGGCCATTTAGGGTGAGACATAAGATCAAACTACGATGGTTTTGATCCATGAGTGGATTCCAATCCCGCAATGATGGGTACGTAGTGCAAGTTCAGTGCTAAAACCTACCATGTACAAATGATATATTGGTCCTAAATAAAAATGATTGATGTGTATATGTGCAAATTATGTGATTTTCTTTCCATGATTACTTTAAAATGGAAAATAACGCATTTAATAAGAGCCCGTTCTTTAGAACGGAGGAGGAGACGAGTTCCAGACGTTCACAGCTCTGAACCTAAACCCCGAACCCTATCTCATGGTATGAAAGACCAATTTCAAAAAGCCTTATCCATATGAAGTCATCATCGTTTTAAATGATATTTCTTGAAATTGATTTTCAAATGATTTATTAAATAAATTTGTCCATATTCAGATATTAATAGGGTGGCGACTTCAAGTTTTCTAAAACTTAGAGTCCAATGAGAGACTTTTGTGGGATTCAGACTGTTAATTAAGACAGTAAAAAATCGGGTACCACAGGCTGGTGACTCCACTGGGACTATACTCCACTTGAAGTATATGAGGTTTAAACCTGAACAATGCGTTATTGTCCATATGTATATATAATAAAAAAGTTAATCATGGCTATTCGCAATTTAATTTTTGTATATAGCATGTTTATGTGAAAATTATGTGTGCTTGGTGATTATCGATCCATACACGAGCACTCTTTTAAACCATTTTCTTATTAGGTCTGATACCTCTGTCTATTGGCAAGGGTCAGAATTTTAGAATGACAAATTAATGAATTAAGGGTGTAAACCCTGCATCCTCGAGCTATTGCGACCGGCTATGTCAGGAGCGTCCACCCTCGATGGACACAATGGAAGTGACTCGAGTCCACTTTAACATAATCTCTTCTTAAATGAATCACCTTTTAGTTAACTTTTAGGACACAAGGATCAATGCACAAATGTCCTTTATTTATTTCAGTTATTGAATAATGTGAAAATTTTCAAAAATTCCTCAGTCCGTTTTCAGTCGATCGATATTTCAGTAATCATTAACTGTAGCTGAATTGCTGCCGAAATAGTTATTGAAATATTAAGAGTATTCTTGTTTATTTATTAGAAGTGTCATAAAAAATGTGTGCTCACCTATTTTCAAAAAAAAAAAAAACTCACATTTACTTCATAATTGTTTTTCATTCAAATTGATTTTTAAAAGAAAAAAAAAAATCATGTTTTGAAAATATAATCCCAAAATAAGATAAAAACAAAGAAAAATTGAAAAGAGTCATAATCACGAGTTCAAAACGTGTCATGTTTAGGAATTAGAATGTAATTAAAACTTTATGGTTTAAAACACGAAAGGTCTAGTTTAAAAAAAAATTGACTAAAAAAAAAAAACTGTGTCAAAAAGATAAAATCAAAGAGGATAATCATTTTCGAAAAAAAAGGAAAATTCTTCCATTTCCTGCTAAAAACACATATAAAGAAAAATTCAGCAGTCATTGACTAACATTATTATTGGTAAATTTCAGGCACTTCAAATTAGTCTAATCCTAAGAGGTGGAACAGATGTATTCAAACAGGTGAATACACGGCCTGTCGCCTAGCAAACTGAATTCTAAAAAAGGTTGCGAAGAACCTGAGTACTTCACATTAGTCTAATCCTAATTAAGAGGTGAAACAGACGAATTCAAACAGGAGAATACATGGCTTGGCGCCCAGCAAACTGAATTCCGAAAAAGTTTGAGAAGTACCTGAATCAGTTATTGCTTTTATATTGTATTTTGTAGGAAGAGCTACGTGCGGCTTGATCCCCTAAAAAAAATTCTAATGTTGTTTGCATCTATCTTAGTTTTCTTTACTATGTAATGTACTAAAAGGGGTATGTAGGCAACTCATTTTCTGAGTGCAGCTGCAAAAAAGAAAAAAATTATGTAAAATTTCATTTTAAATATATCAGAACTACTTTGGGCCTGATTCTTTATTCAAAAAAAAAAAAATCATCACAAGAAAAATTTCTTCCCCAAATCCTAATCCACTTATGGAGATACGTAGGCAACCTTCGGGTGCGGCCCATTTGCATTTGATATTTTCCTTTATGGTTTCAGTGCTTAAAAGCAATCAATACATGCAGATCACCAAGAAGAACAATGTCTGGGGATTATAATTTGCCAAATTGAGGACACATGCCTCGTTATCCCTCTTTTCTCTTATTTCTGTAACAGCAGGAAATGGAAGGATATCACCAAATTGATTGTAGAATTTTTTTTTTGTGTAGTATCCCAAAAAATTTGAGTCTAAAAAAGGAAAAATATAAAATAAAAAGGGCCAAGTTAAAAAAAAAGAAATAATAAGTCATTCAAAGAAATCTAATGAAAAATCCAAAACAAATGATAAAGTCAAGGTTTCATACCTTTTAATAAATGATAACTGAAATTGGGATTAAAATAAGTTTTTTTTTAAAGATAACATTTCTTTCATTCCCTGCACACACAAAAAAAAAAAAAAAAAAAAAAAAGAAAAGAAAAGAAGAAACAAAGTCTGGACAAATTTTTGTGCTAATTTTGTCATCTCATTTCACAGGAATTCTGCATGGGCCCGCTCAGGATCTAGGCTAATCCGTCGAAATTCTGACCATAATGAACGTTCTCTGTCAGTAATACTGTCATCCTTGTCTACACCAGTTGTATTCTCTGCTACACGTCTCAGCAACATGTCTGAAATTCCGAATAACGAGCACCAACAGAACTCTACCCCTCCACCTGATCCAATGACTGAGCTACGAGGACTTGTCCAGACCATGCTTGACCGATAGGATAATATTGAACAAACTGTGTTGGGCATAATGCCCCAAAGGGCCCAGATGTCTCCTCCTCCTCCTCCGGAGTCGGAAGTAGCTTCACCTTTTCACCTTGAGCCTATGAACAATGAGAGAGAAATTCCCACTAAGCTCAAGGGAGAAGTAGTCAAGCTCACGGAAGTCTTAAAAGGCATGACTAAGGTTGAACCATGGATGGACATTCATGGGTTAACACTTTTCCCAAAGGAACGATTACCTCATGGTTTCAAGATGCCTAATATGACAAAGTTTGATGGGACCGGTAGCCCCACCAATTTCCTGAAGATGTATGTGGGGGCAATGAGTCCCTGGGGAGTGGAAGAATCTTTGATGGCCCAACTCTTTCGACAGTATTTATATGGTGCCGCAGCATATTGGTTCCTCAATCTTGAGAACACGAAGAAATCCACTTGGGCTGATATAGTCAGAGAGTTCTCAAACCAGTATAAGTATAATGAAGAAATTGATGTTACTAGAAGGGATCTGGAGACCACTTCTCAAAACCTTAATGAGACATTTTCTTCATTCATCACTCGGTGGCGAAACAAAGCCTCCAAAATGATGAGTAGGCCTAATGAAGAAGAACAATTGCAAATGGTTGTGAAGAATCTTCTTCCTGTCTACCAGAAGCATATGTCATACCAATATTTCTCGACTTTCAAAGCCTTGATTGCTACGGGAACTCTAGTTGAGGATGCTGTGAAAAGGGGGGGACATCAAGAAAGATGAACCTATTGGCGGCACTACTTATAATGCAAAGTTTGGAAATAAAAAAGAACTCCAAACAATGATTCAGCAGCTCCTAAGACCACTAATGCGATCCATGCCATTGGCGCATCTTGTGCATTCCAGTTGCGACCAAAAAGGAACTTTACTCCTTTGAACATGACTTATTCCCAAGCTCTCTCCAAGCTAAAAAAGGCCAATCTCATTCAACCCTTGAATCCACGTCCACCTCCTAAAAATCCTTACCCTGGTTATGACCCAAACCAAAACTGTGAATATCACCAAAGTCCGGGGCATAATATTGAAAACTACACGGCTCTAAAGCATCAAATTCAAAACCTTCTGGATGATGGAAAACTTTCTTTAGGATCTACTTCCACTAAACCAAACGACTCTCAACCCAACATCACAAAACCTCCCTTTCCTAATCATAAACCCTCATTTGCGATTAATACAATCTCTTCTGTGTCAGACGTTTGCGATCCAATCCAGTTAATCCGTAAGACAACTCCCTAAATGTATGAAATGCCAATAGCCGTAGGTTACAAGTGTCTGGTCTATGACTATTCCACTCAAGAAAAAGTCAAAATGATGCCTTGTAAAGATCCCAACTTCATCCTCAACAAGGATCCATTCTCTGACATGTGTGGAACCTTGGATTATGATGGCGCATTCTTCATTTTGGACTCTGATGCTGATGAAGATGCCTCTTCGATCTTGACAATTGTGGAGAAAAACACTGGAGGACATTCCACCACTCCAAATACATACCGGCGCCCCATCTGCCTCAATGATCTTAGTGATGAGGAGTACGTGGATATATCTCATTTGACTAGAGCAGGTTGCCATTTTAAACTATACCATTTGGAGGATGAAAATCCTTTGGAGGTATTGCGAAGGAAGGAAAAGGGCACATAGCCAATGACAGAGGATAGTAATAAAGAAAATGATGCTATCAAGCGCATGAAAGAAGTAAATGCTAATGTTTCCATCTGGAAGTTGTTAATGCATTCCCAGGCTCATAGGGCAGCCGTTCTAAAGCATCTCAGTGAAGCCTTTATAAGCTCTTCCATAACACCTGACCAGATGGTGGGGTTCATTCATGGTGTAGATCGAACTCTCATGTTCATAGACCATGATCTCCTGACAATATCAACCACAACAATTCGTTGCACATCACTGTACGTTGTAATGAATGGAAGATACCTAGGGTATTGATCGACAACGGCTCCGCAATCAACGTTTGCCCTTTGCGTGTGTTAACAAGACTTGGGTATTCAAAAGAAGATTTGGTACCATCCAACCAGGTAGTCAGACCATATGATAATGCCAAGAAGGAAGTACTGGGTTTAATCAACCTCCTCATTGAATGTGGTCCCGTGGCAAGGAAGGTGGAATTCATGGTCATTGACATTCAAACATGTTTCAACCTCTTATTAGGAAGACCATGGCTACATCAGAAGGTAAAGCTTCTCACCGATCAAGGTGCTGTGACTATTTCTGGTGATCCAGAAATTATGACCATCTCCAACACCGGGAAATCGGTATTGTACCTGAACAAAGTAGAAGGCAATAGGTTGGATTGTTACACTATTAACTGTATTCTAGCAGGGCTTGAAAATTCACGGATGAATGAGATTCCAATGGCCGCACCAGATGTAAGTGCTGAAGAAACAGAGCCAGAATATGAACCAAGTGGGGACGATGAAGAAGAGGTAGGAGCTCCAAGCATCGGCACACATAATATGTCATCTGAAGCACAGTAAGAATCCTGGATTGGCAATCCTCCATAAATGGAAAGCAATGATGATAATGAGTCAAAGAAGATATCTAGGACTGATGATTTTGACCTGGACTTTAATGTAGTAGGTCCTATCCGAGAAGTTCACATTGAATCACTAATTCTCTTTCCAGGATATCAGCACGAGGATCATTATCGTGAATTGCCATAGTTCCGGAAATTTGATGGGAACGGTGATCCTTTTGTCCACTTAGTTGGATTTGTGAATGCCTTGCACCATGGGGAATACCAGAGGAAGATTACCCCATGCTGTTTGACAAAAGTTTAGAAGGACCAGCTTTGGACTGGTACTACTTTTTGGATTATGTGGATAGAGCTAGTTGGGAAAATGCTAGCCGAGCCTTTGTTAATTGGGCTCTCGAGCATAAACAGACTGATGTCAAGAAGTTGAAGCTAGTCACTTTGCATCAGAGCGCCTTAGAAAATTTCTCGCACTTTTGTTCGAGATGCACTCATATCCGCACACAGCTTCATTTCTCTATTACTTATCGAGAGTTCATGCTCATATTGCTGCAAAACCTGAACGATTTCTATTATCGTCACATGGTTACTATGAAGTACACCTCCCTCAGCCACATGGAACAACATGGCTTTGACATCGATGCTCTAAAATTGCAAGAAAAATGATATCGGGAAGATTTTGAAATTCCCAACACAAATCCAAGGGTATATGCTAAGATAGATGAATCATTGAGTATAATGTATGATCGTCTTTGGAGCCAATCCAAGCCTCAGCATATGTGCACTGTTTACTTCTTCCTGGAACAGACATTAGCAAACTCTGCGCTTATTGTCGCCAATATGGACACGAAACTGACCAATGCCATGATTTTACTTCAAAGTTCAAAACCTGGTTGATCGAGGCATCATTAGTCCAACCCATAAGGAAGTGTTCGCAAGGAAAGTGTCGGAGCGCCCTCAACCGTAATCACAAGTAGATATTTTCCGCAAATGAGTTGAGCAAGGTCGGATACATCCACTTTCTAGACGCCCAGGGGCAAGTCCCGTAGGGTTAGATCTCCACAAGTACTACCATTATCACCAATTGCATGGTCACGGCACAAACCAATGTCATGCTCTCAGCTGTCGCATCAAGCAAATCACCAACATAGCTCTTGTCTACCGCAAAGCTACTTGATCATCTCATAGAAGGGGAAAAATCTTCGGTAAAAGTCCTGTAGGGGTTAGCCCATCCACAAAAGAAAAAGGAAAAAAATCCTCCAGCTTGTTAGTATAAGAGAACTACGTGCAGCTTGAATCCCCCATTATCACGTACACTTGCACTTTGAGATCACTACACCTATGTAACACCTGGGGTACGTAGGTAGCTCAATATGAGTGCAGCTGCTTTATTAAATAAAAAAAATTAGTTCTTTCTAAAATAACAAACTACGCTGAGTCTGATTCCCCATAAAATGCACCTGAAGCAATGGGGTTCGACTCAAATGTATTAACCATTGTATTTCAGGCAATCTAATCAGGACTCGAGATGCCAGTCATCATAAGAGCAATTTTTGAATGCTGAACTGACACATGAATGGGGATAAAGGCCCTAATCTTTATATTTTCCGTCTTTATTCAATATTAAAGCAGGGAATGGAAGAATGAAAAAAAAATTTATTATCAACCTCAATGACAGTAAAATTATTCAAGAGAGTCAAAATAAAAAAAAAAAACCAAAATTGTAAAGGTGGACCATTCTGCAATATGTAGCTTTCTTCTCTTTTCTTTTAATTATTTTTCTCTACCTTTAGGTCCAAAAAGAAGAAATTTTTCCCTTCTCTAAGGATGACCAATTACCATCAGAAAACAAAAGCCTCAGCCATATCAAAAAATGCAGTCAAAGAGCTTGTAGGGTTTGCCATGCAACCTCTGTCCAAAGGATTTCAAATCCTGATGAAGATGGGTTATTCTCAAGGAACCGAATTAGGGCGTGATGGTAGGGGAATAAAGCAACTAATCCCCATAGTAGACAAGCAAAACCGACATGGATTAGGATATGATCCGGGCAGCACTTCTCACAACATCAAAAAACCTTCTTTTACCCTCAACGACCAATTCATCCTGCAAGGAGATACTGAGCTGTACTATGAGTTTCCAGAACCTTGGCTTAGTAGGAAGGAACATAATATTTTACTGGGATTAGAGATATTATTCAATGAGGCTAGAAATCCGGACTTAATCAAAAGTTGGTTTGTCCAAGAACCAAAAATGAAAAAAGAAAATGACTGGGTGGATAATCTGGAACATGGAGTCCTTAAGAAACTTTTTCACTTTTGAGTCCTCTGCGGAAGGGGATTTTGACCCGGTGTCTTTGATGATACCTTTTGGCAAAAGCATTGAACATAAGTGGAGTATTGAGTGTCAGGTAAAAGACGGACCAATAGAATTTAAAATGTTTTTAGAAAACCATCCTCCACATCTATCTCATAAAAATACCTTTACACCCCTTGAAGGTGGATATCATACTGATAGCTCATCTTCCAGTCAATCTACCTTGCATACCCAGTCAGAAGATTTTGATAGTGAGGAAATTGAATGTGAACATTTATCTAAGTACATTTGCATGCAAGATGTTATTTTTGACAGTGAATTTAATAATGATGAATCACTTGATACAACTGAAACATATATAAAACCCATGGAAGAGTCCATTGTAATTAATATTGGTACAGAAAATGCTGTAAAAGAAGTCAAAATAGGTTCATCCCTCACCCCAACTGAACAATTTGTGTTTAATGCATTGTTAAAACAGTATGTAGATGTGTTTGCATGGTCTTATGCTGATATGCCTGGTGTTAATAGAGAAATTGCGGAACATCGCATTCCGTTACATCCTGAAAGCAAGCCTAAGCAGCAAAAGCTCCGCCGAATGAAACCAGAGATAAGTCTAAAAGTGAAAGAAGAAATCCAGAAATAGCTTGATGCCAAATTCATTCAAGCTACAAAGCATCCGAGTTGGCTCGCCAATATAGTGGTCGTGCCTAAAAAGGATGGAAGAGTTCGAGTGTGCATTGATTTTCGTGATTTGAATGCTGCATCACCAAAAGATTGCTTTCCTCTACCCCATATCGATATCCTCGTGGATAGTACGGCCGGTCATGCAATGTTTTCCTTCATGGATGGATTTTTGGGGTATAATCAAATACTCATGCTTCAAGAAGATATGACAAAGACATCTTTCATCACTCCGTGGGGAACCTTCTGTTACCGAGTTATGCCTTTTGGTCTCAAGAATGCCGGAGCCACATATCAAAGGGCTACAACCACTATCCTTCATGACCTCATCCACAACATTGTGGAGGTCTATGTATGGTATCCGATTTTTTACTGTCTTAATTAACGGTCTGAATCCCACGAAAGTCTCTCATTGGACTATGAGTTTTAGAAAACTTGGAAGTCGCCACCCTATTAATTTATGAATAGGGACAGATTTATTTAATAAATCATTTTAAAATCAATTTCAAGAAATATCATCTAAAACAATGATGACTTCGTATGGATAAGGTTTTTTTTGAAAATTGGTCTTTCATACCATGAGATAGGGTTCGGGGTTTTGGTTAAGAGGTTTGAACGTCTGGAACTCGACTCCTCTTTCGTTCTACAGAACGGGCTCTTACTAAATGCGTTATTTTCCATTTTAAAGTAATCATGGCTATTAAAAAGAAAGAAAATCACATAGTTTGCACATATACACATCAACCATTTTTATTTAGGACCAATATATCATTTGTACATGGTTGGTTTGAGCACTGATGTTGCACTATGTACCAATCATTGCGGGATTGGAATCCACTCATAGATCAAAACCATCGTAGTTCGATCTTATGTCTCACCCTAAATGGCCAATTCAATTGGGGAAGAAAAGGGGATAGATTATGAATAACTCACCTTTAGAATTAAACAAATCTATTGGAAAATGAGGTAATCACTCCAATTAGTGATTAAAATGAGATTAAGATGATCACCTTAATTAGTGAATAAATATGAAGGATTAAGATAACCACCTCAATTAGTGATTAAGAAGGAAGGAAAGAAATAATCACCTCCATTGCGAAGTTTGAGTCGAGTTCGCACAATAGCGTACAAGTTTGAGTCGATTTTATCTAAACTAGAGTTCGACTCGCATCATTTAGACCCTATGATTTCTTCTAAGTGGTTGAGGGCCCTATGTGAGGACAACCTAGAAAATTTCTTCTTACCTTAAAAAAATTATGGTAAATTAGAGTATAACATATCTATAAAGCAAAAGAGCCAAAGATGATTGAAAAAGTATTAATGGCATAACTTGCAACTCAAAGAATAAACACAACTCTTTTCACCCAAACCCAAAACATAACCTTTCACAAATAACAGCCCAGAGTCAATAGCCCAAGAATAAAGCTTATATTGTGAATGATAAATACTCCTTCAAAAATACTTTTACAGTAGTTAAGGATATCAAGGAAGAAATTATTCTTGGAACGCCTTTTCTAACTCAAATCTACCCGTTTTCTGTTGATCATGAATGAGTTCATACAAAAATTTTTGGAAAAACAATTTCCTTTAAATTTCTTTGTCCTATTTTAAATTATTGAGAGGCTTATAATTAATAACAAGACGAGGGACTCCTCGTTCTTTCTCAGCTTGGTTCATGACATAAAAAGTTGCGCAACTCCAAGGAGATTTGGAGGATCTTATTAGCTTTTTATCAAGGAGAGATTGAATCTCTTTTTTGCAATATTCTAAGAGCTCAAAATTCATTTGTATTGGTCTTGCTTGGGTAGGAATATTTTTTTCTAAGAAGCCTGGTTCATATGGAAGTGTCACCATATGCTTTTTTCTATCCCAAAAAGCATTTGGTAATCTGAACAGACTTTATTTTTAAAAACGTTTTCTAAATCAGTAATTTTATTTTGAATAGAAGGATGTTGTAATTGTTCTTCAATTTTATGAAAAGAAATATTATTTTTTAAAACAGAAATTTGATGTTTCATATATTGAATTGAATTTATTTGTTGATAAACTGAAGAAGACTGGAGTAAGGAAATATCATTTTGTAAAATAGGACAAAGAAATTTTAAAGGAAATTATTTTTCCAAAAATTTCTGTATGAACTCCTTCATGATCAACAGAAAACGGGTAGATTTGAGTTAGAAAAGGCGTTCCAAAGATAATTTCTTCCTTGATATCCTTAACTACTGTAAAAGTATTTTTGAAGGAGTATTTATCATTCACAATATAAGCTTTGGAAATCTTATGTTGAATTTGAAGAGGAGACCCATTAGCCCCATATAATTGGGTCTTAGTATTTTCGTAAAATTTTGAAGGAACCAGTCCGTCGTTGATACAATTTTGATCTGCACCACTATCTACTAGGCAAGATAGTTTGCAGAAAAGTCCTTAATTTATAAGGTAGCTAGAACATACCATTTTTGAAAATTGATTTTATTAACCTGCTGAACAAAATCAATTGTCTTTGAGGTAGAAGGAGAATTTTCTTGAAGTGAATCCTTTTGAGCATTTTCTATGAGAGAGAGTCTCGTTTCAATCTCTAAATCTTTCAATTGTAGAGACTGAAGATTCTTTTGAATTTCTGAGACTTGTGCTTTAAGAGAATTTATCTCTTGTTGTACTAAATTGGTAGTAAGGGATTTAGATTCCAAGGGAAAATTTGATTTTCCTGGAATAGTTGAAGGATATTTTTCAAAAATTTTGAAATACTAAAAGGATCAGTTATTGGAATTTGAGAGCTTGAACCAGGAATTTCTTTCAGGACCAAAGATTTAAGACGTAATAAAGCGTCTTTTTTAATCTCAGGGTCTTGAACTCTATCTATTAGATCAAAAAGGAATTGCTTGTCATCTTCTTTATTATTAGAGATGACATTCAAAGATTGAATAAAAGGTGTAGTGGATTCTGAATTTCCAGAATCAAAATCTTCATGATTAATTTGATGAAGGAAATCATCATCATCTTTTTCAGATGAAGATGGTGAGGAATTGAGAAGTATTCTAGAAAGTTTCTCACAAAGATCAGAATTATCCTGAAATAGTTCATTGATCTTCTTCTTGGTAGTACACTTATCTGCCTTGTGGCCAGGCTTGCCACAGGAATAACAAATAATTTCTTTTTGGGAAAATTTATACTTTTCGGAAAACTTCTTTTTGGGATGTCTTCTCCGTTTATAATAAGGAGGAGGATTTGGAAAATTCTTTTCCTTTCTTGAAAAAAATTTCTTCTTTGATTTTTTAAATTCCCTTTTCCTTTTAGAGGAGGGAGCTTGAATTTTTCCAATTCCAAAAGCTTCACAAAACAACCTAATTCTTTTCTAGATTGTTTTTTCTCAGAAGTATATTTATCTTGGAATTTGAGTTCTTCGCATAATGAAAGTCCTTCATTCTTCACAAAGGCAAAAAGTTGACCATAAGTAATTGTTTTGAATGGGATATCTTCAGATCCAATAAATTCTCTTAGTTTTCGAAATACTCTTTGAGCAAATAGGCTTTGAAGGCTTGAAACAAATTTTTCTTTCCAAAATGACTCATTACAGTCACTTATTCTTAAAACATATGTTAAAAACATATCTTTATACCAACGATAATCACTTAAAGTTGGACATCAAAGATTTGTTAAAACAATTTTTTGAGCAGATAATTCTTCACGTGGATTTCCTACGAAATACTTACCAATAGTAAGAATAAGATAGTCACAACAATCAGGAACTGTAAAAGAGACTCCCATATCATCTTCCATTGTGACAGTATGATTAAAAATGTCCACCTGATCCTGGAGGGTTAAAGAATTATCCCACCAATTTTTAAGTTGACCGGTAAATCCTGCAATAAGCATTCCAAAGATAACTTGCTCATTGCTTTCCCTTCTTTTATAGGCGGCTTTTGCCATTCCCATTTCTTGAAGAGTATTGAGTATTTCATACTCAGATTTACCATCTATATTCCATTCATGAATAGTATCAGCTTGGTACTGATTTGAATGGAACTTAGATCGTTCTTCATATTGAATATCAGGAGGAGTAGGCCTGGGATAATAATTCCTAGTGGAAGTATTTTTCCAAGAACTTTTAATCTTATTAACTTGTTCTGGATTGTCGTTAAATTGACATTCCAGTTTAGCAATAAGATTTGCTTTAGAGTTATCTAAATTAGATTCTTCGATTCAATTTCTTGATAATTCTTATGGATAGTGGTAATCGCTTCGAGGAGGAAGAAGATAATTGAGAAAGAGTGTGTGATATCTTAGCAAGAATTTAATCTTGCGCATGAGATGAACTAGTCATTTTAGTAGGAATAGAATACGGAAAATTCTGTGGCTTAAAATGAAGTTGAGAAATATCACTAGGAAACCTTGGAGAGCTAGTCTGAGAATGTAAAGTATTCCCAGCGGATTGACTTTTGAAAGAATCTAACTTAGTAGACAAATGGTCTACTTGATTAGCAATTGTATGAAGAGTTTGATTGGTATAATTATTTTGCTGATATACCTTCAAGACATCTTCAACTGTCGCCCTATTTGAAAAGGAGACGCAATCATTTCTTTCTCTCCTTCCTTTAATTTCAAAGGAGCCAGAGGAGGATGAACAAAATTTACAACTCGACCATCAGAAAGATTCCAATTTTGTCGAAGCTGAGTTTGAACCTGTATAAAAGAGGAGTCGAAAGGATTTTTGATTCCTCTCTTTAGACATAATAAAGAAAACCATGTGAAGAAAAGAATGTTGACATGCATCCGTTTCATGTCACCATACCATTCTTCCCTTTTGGAGGTTTTGAGCGGTTCATCGAAAGCTAAAAACGATACTCTAATTTGAGAATTTTGATAAGAGTTGAAATCGTCTCGGAGATAATCCTTCTTGATTTCGAATTCCTTATCTTGAATTGTGTTTATAGAACTAAAGTCTTGCATTTGAGAAGCTGTAGGAGACTGAGGAGGTGAAGAATGAGTTTCTACATAAGTAGGAATAGGAGTTTTGAAGTTTACTTTCAATTGTCCGTCAAAGATATATGTCTTAGAGTAAGAAAATGAATTTCGAGGATTTGAAAATTTTTGGGGAGAATAAGAGGAGGATGAGGATCCTTCATGAAAAGAGCTAAATCTCATTAGAACACTCTTTTCATCTTCTATGATGTCGTCAAGATCCTTTTGCATAACATTTAGAGGTGGCATAGGGTTTGGAATCCTTAATTCATCTGGAATAGTTATCTTATCCCAGGGTAATCTCTTTGCAGTACTAACAAGAGATTTCGTATCTTTGGCATGAACTTCTAGGAATACTATTTCTTCCTTTGAGGAAGGCTCGTGTATGAATTAGGATTTACAATAGAGGACATTAGTCGAATATAAACCCTAATCACAATTGCAAAATTTCTTACAAAATCATTGAATTTATTTTGTAAAACATGAAAGTCTAGTATTAAAGAATCTTGAATCAAAGGATCTAAAAGATCTATTGTAAAATCTGGATAGCAATTGAAATAAATAGGACTATTGCAAACATTCGTTTGAACAATAGCTAATAATGAATCTTTATATGTATTTAGTATATTATCCCTTTGATGACTATGAAATGAAGATTCAAACCACTGGAAACCCTTCAAATCCCAGAACTCATACAAATATACCTCTTTCAAATAGATTTGAATTCCCTCAATTATCCTATGCACAAACTATTCAAAAAGAAACCATTCCTTCAAATCCACAAAAACCATCTTCCTCTTCAAATAATCAAAAAACAGAAGCACGTTCAGCCTATTTTACAAAAACTCCTTTCGAAACTTTATTCCTAACTGCTTTCAAAGAATCTCAGCCACTCCAAACTATTCAAAAACTAAACCGCAATACTTTCCCAGAAGGTTGCGAATGTTTCCGTGACACTCCTGCCAAGAATCAGAGATTTTATGAATTTATTCTTGTCGACTCCAATTCAACTGAGATCAAGCATGAAAAGGATCAATCTAGTAAGATTGTTTACTCAAAATGCATCATCAAGAAGGTGATAACATCTAAAGAATGGACATCACCTTATGCCGTAAAAACCTTTACCAAAAGATTCATTCCCCAAACCTACTCATACTTTGGCTACAAAATGGCCTGGTATAGAACCTTTTTACTCCAAGCCTTTGATCATTCATGGCTTTTTACTTTCAATAAATATTGTCCAAAAGAATTCCCAACATGGTTTTATCATTGGTGGTACCTATTTGGTCCAACCACAAATATTTACCCTTAAATATGTTTTGATGGATTCAAAGCCTTTGTCACCAATTCAAAAGGTGAACTTTATACAATGCAGGTTAATTTTCATGCTGAATTCAAGATCCTATGGATCTGATGTTGGTGTTATACACTCAAACAAGTTCTTCCTTCTCCTTACCCACTCTCGTTAGTTCGAGAATTCAAGATCAAATGGTGGGATAGATTTTCTACTGAAATATGTTCTGCAGATAATGTTCGTAATTTTATTCAATATGGGAAAAAGGTCAAATGGTCATTCAAGAATTCTTCCCCTCCAAAACATTCCATGGCTTCTTCCTCAAAGGAAAACCCACTTGATCAAACCGAGCATCAAGCTCTTCAACTGCTTATTGCTGATCCTTCTCAAGCTCGCAGACTGATAAAGCTTTTCAAATCAGAAGACTCCGATGATTCTGATAGTGATTCAAAATCTGGGTCTGACTTTTCAGATCTCCATGGGGGTCCGTTTTCTCAAGATCACTTTGATTATATATATATATATATATATATATATATATAAAAGGATTAAAAAACGTCCCGCTAAGAATTATTTTTCTTAGGCAAAAATTAGGGACACTTTTCCTTTTCTAATTATTATTTTATGCAGGTATTCAAATTCGAGTTAAATCCAGAGCCCGTCCAGAAATTCACTATTTGGTTCAATATTTTAAATTAATTCCAAAATACAGCAAATGACTCATCAAAAGTCTTTTGTCGTCATCCACCGACATACTTTTCTTTGCTGTAAAAGCAAAAGCACGGGTTCAATATTTTCAAAAAGGAAAAGGTTACTTTTCAAAAGCTACGACTCTTATCTCTCCAACACAAAAGACAAGCATCTCAAAAGCAGCGACCTCAATTTAAAGATTTCAACACATGGCTTCATTCAATGTATTCATAACTGTAGTCTTTACTTTTCATTTCCTATAATTACACACTCATCCTGCCATTGTTCAAGGCAGAGCGAATATTAGCAACCACTCTTGTAATCACAAAAAATACTCTCCCTCACTAAAATCTCCTTCTTTAGCTTTATTTTCTGAAGTTATCTCCAGATTCAAAACTTTGTAAGTTTTAATATCAATACGATTCAAGTTATTCAATTTTGGTTTTCTTTATTTTAAATTTTTAACTTTTCTTAAGTTTAGCTGTTATTTTGTATTTATACCCTCTTAGGCTGTTATTTTGGTAGCAGAGCCATCTTCTTAAGCGTCCATAATTGTTGCTTTACTTTCTGTGTTAAGTGTTGGTATGGTGTTGGTCAGCCTGTAAGTTCGTTGGTAAGCCGTTGGTTAGGTGTTCCCGGTAGGTGGTCCCACTGTTCCCATTTAAGATAGAAGGCATTTCATCTTATTATTTTTATTTAATTTCATGGCTAACTGGTTAAGAAAAGCATTTTCAGTAGGTAACAATAGTTTTAACGATACTAATACTGTTTAAAGTCAAGAAATTCATGTTCTTGTAGATTTTTCAAACTGGAACATTCCTTAAGAAAATCGTAATTTCATTTATCATATAGGCCCACTAGAATTCAAAACTGCATTCTCAATTAGGACTCATGAAGAAACTGGAAGTATTCAAAAGAAAACAGAGACAATTCATTTGCTCTCTCATGCTGGCATTCGCAATTACATTCAAAATAAATATGGATACATTCATTTTGGTTTAGTTCAGGTTGCAGTCAAACCTTTAGTCCTTAAAGGAGTTGATTGCCCTATATTTCTTGCTTTAAGGGATAATAGACTAAATACATATAAAGATTCATTATTAGCTATTGTTCAAACAAATGTTTGCAATGGTCCTATTTATTTCAATTGCTATCCAGATTTTACAATAGATCTTTTAGATCCTTTGATTCAAGATTCTTTAATACTAGACTTTCATGTTATACAAATTAAATTCAAAGTTGTTGCAAGAAATTTTGCAATTGTGTTTAGGGTTTATTTTCGACTAATGTCCTCTATCAAAGGAAGAATCGGTATTCCTAGAAGTTCATGCCAAAGATACGAAATCTCTTGTTACTACAACAAAGAGATTACCCTGGGATAAGATAACTATTCCAGATGAATTAAGGATTCCAAACCCTATGCCACCTCCAAATGTTATGCAAAAGGATCTTGACGACATCATAGAAGATGAAGAGAGTGTTCTAATGAGATTTAGCTGTTTTCATGAAGGATCCTCATCCTCCTCTTATTCTCCCCAAAAATTTTCAAATCCTCGAAATTCATTTTCTTACTCTAAGTCAGATATCTCTGACACACAATTCAAAGTAAACTTCAAAACTCCTATTCCTACTTATGAAGAAACTCATTCTTCACCTCCTCAGTCTCCTACAGCTTCTCAAATGCAAGACTTTAGTTCTCTAAACACAATTCAAGATAAGGAATCCGAAAGCAACAAGGATAATCTCCGAGACGATTTCAACTCTTATCAAAATTCTCAAATTAGAGTACGGTTTTTAGCTTTCGATGAACCGCTCAAAACCTCCTTAAGGGAAGAATGGTATGTGACATGAAACGGATGCATGTCAACGTTCCTTTCTTCACATGGTTTTCTTTATTTTGTCAAAAGAAAGGAATCAAAAATCCTTTCGACACTTCTTCTATACAGGTTCAAACTCAGCTTCGACAAAATTGGAATATTTCTGATGATCGAGTTGTAAATTCTGTTCATCCTCCTCTAGCTCCTTTGAAATTAAAGGAAGGAGAGAAAGAAATGATTGCGACTCCTTTTAAAATAGGGCGACAAGATCATGGAAAAGAAGCAGTAATTGTTGAAGATGCCTTGAAGGTATATCTGCAAAATAATTATACCAATCAAACTCTTCATACAATTGCTAATCAAGTAGACCATTTGGCTACTAAGTTAGATTCTTTCAAAAGTCAATCCACTGGGAATACTTTACATTCTCAGACTAGCTCTCCAAGGTTTCCTAGTGATATTTCTCAACCTCATTTTAAGCCACAGAATTTTCCCTATTCTGTTACTACTAAGATGACTAGTTCATCTCATGCGCAAGATGAAATTCTTGCTAAGATATCACACAGTCTTTCTCAATTATCTTCTTCCTCCTCGAAGTAGAGTACCACTATCCATAGGAATTCTCAAGAAATTGAATTAGAAGAGTCTAATTCAGAGAACTCTGAAGCAGATCTTATTGCTAATCTGGAATGTCAATTTGACGATAATCCAGAACAAGTTAATAAGATTAAAAGTTCTTGGAAAAATACTTCCACTAGGAATTATTATCCCAGGCCTACTCCTCCTGATATTCAATATGAAGAACGATCTAAGTTCCATTCAAATCAGTACCAAGCTGATACTATTCATGAATGGAATATAGATGGTAAATCTGAGTATGAAATACTCAATACTCTTCAAGAAATGGGAATGGCAAAAGCTGCCTATAAAAGAAGGGAAAGCAATGAGCAAGTTATCTTTGGAATGCTTATTGCAGGATTTACCGGTCAACTTAAAAATTGGTGGGATAATTCTTTAACCCTCCAGGATCAGCTGGACATTTTTAATCATACTGTCACAATGGAAGATGATATGGGAGTCTCTTTTACAGTTCCTGATTGTTGTGACTATCTTATTCTTACTATTGGTATGTATTTCGTGGGAAATCCACGTGAAGAATTATCTGCTCAAAAAATTGTTTTAACAAATCCTTGATGTCCAACTTTAAGTGATTATCGTTGGTATAAAGATATGTTTTTAACATATGTTTTAAGAATAAGTGACTGTAATGAGTCATTTTGGAAAGAAAAATTTGTTTCAAGCCTTCAAAGCCTATTTGCTCAAAGAGTATTTCGAAAACTAAGAGAATTTATTGGATCTGAAGAAATCTTATTCAAAACAATTACTTATGGTCAACTTTTTGCCTTTGTAAAGAATGAAGAACTTTCATTATGCGAAGAACTCAAATTACAAGCTAAATATACTTCTGAGAAAAAACAATTTAGAAAGGAATTAGGTTATTTTTGTGATGCTTTTGGTATTGGAAAAATTCAAGCTCCCTCCTCTAAAAGGAAAAGGGAATTTAAAAAATCAAAGAAGACATATTTTTCAAGAAAGGAAAAGAATTTTTCAAATCCTCCTCCTTATTATAAACGGAGAAGGCATCCTAAAAAGAAGTTTTCCGAAAACGATAAATTTTCCCAAAAAAAAAAATTATTTGTTATTCATGTGGCAAGCCTGGCCACAAGGCAGATAATTGTACTACCAAAAAGAAGATCAATGAATTATTTCAGGATAATTCTGATCTTTGTGAGAAACTTTCTAGAATACTTCTCAATTCCTCGATGATTTCCTTCATCAAATTAATCATGAAGATTATGTTTCTGGAAATTCAGAATCCACTACACCTTTTATTCAATCTTTGAATGTCATCTCTGATAATAAAGAAGATGACAAGCAATTCCTTTTTGATATAGTAGATAGAGTTCAAGACCCTGAGATTAAAAAAGACGCTTTATTACGTCTTAAATCTTTGGCCCTAAAAGAAACTCCTGGTTCAAGCTCTCAAATTCCATTTACTGAGCCTTTTCGTATTTCAAAACTTTTTGAAAAATATCCTTCAACTATTCCAGGAAAATCAAATTTTCCCTTGGAATCTAAATCCCTTACTACCAATTTAGTACAACAAGAGATAATTTCTCTTAAAGCACAAGTCTCAGAAATTCAAAAGAATCTTCAATCTCTACAATTGAAAGATTTAGAGATTGAAACGAGACTCTCTCTCATAGAAAATCCTCAGAAGGATTCTCTTCAAGAAAATTCTCCTTCTACCTCAAAGACAATTGATTTTGTTTAGCAAGTTAATAAAATCAATTTTCAAAAATGGTATGTTCTAGCTACCTTAAAGTTTAAGGACTTTTCTGCAAACTATCTTGCCCGAGTAGATCGTGGTGCAGAACAAAATTGTATCAAAGACGGACTGGTTCCTTCAAAATTTTACGAAAATACTAAGACCCAATTATATGGGGCTAATGGGTCTCCTCTTCAAATTCAACATAAGATTTCAATAGCTTATATTGTGAATGATAAATACTCCTTCAAAAAATACTTTTACAGTAGTTAAGAATATCAAGGAAGAAATTATCCTTGGAACGCCTTTTCTAACTCAAATCTACCCGTTTTCTGTTGATCATGAAGGAGTTCATACAGAAATTTTTGGAAAAACAATTTCCTTTAAATTTCTTTGTCCTATTTTACAAAAAGATATTTCCTTACTCTAGTATTCTTCAGTTTATCAACAAATAAAGTCAATTCAATATATGAAACATCAAATTTCTATTTTAAAAAATGATATTTCTTTTCATAAAATTGAAGAACAATTACAACATCCTTCTATTCAAAAGAAAATTACTAATTTCGAAAACGTTTTTAAAAATAAAGTCTGTTCAGATTTACCAAATGTTTTTTGGGATTGAAAAAAGCATATGGTGACACTTCCTTATGAACCAGGCTTCTCAGAAAAAAAAATATTCCTACCAAAGCAAGACCAATACAAATGAATTATGAGCACTTAGAATATTGCAAAAAAGAGATTCAATCTCTCCTTGATAAAAAGCTAATAAGATCCTCCAAATCTTCTTGGAGTTGCGCAGCTTTTTATGTCATGAACAAAGCTGAGAAAGAACAAGGAGTCCCTCGTGTTGTTATTAATTATAAGCCTCTCAATAAGGTTCTTCAGTAGATAAGATATCCTATTCCTAACAAAAGAGATTTACTCAAAAGACTTTACGGTTCAAAAATATTTTCAAAATTTGACATGAAATCTGGATTCTGGCAAATCCAAATTGCCAAAGAAGATAGGTATAAGACAGCATTTACAGTTCCATTTGGTCATTATGAATGGAATGTAATGCCTTTTGGTCTCAAGAACGCTCCCTCAGAATTTTAAAACGTTATGAATGATATTTTAAATCCTTTTTTTTTCTTTTTCAATTGTTTATATGGATGATGTTCTCATATATTCTAAAATTTTAGATCAACATTTCAAACATCTCCATACATTTCTTCATGTCATTGAAAAAAATGGATTAGTTATTTCCGCTTCTAAAATGAAACTTTTCCAAACAAAAATAAGGTTTCTTGGACATGATATTCATCAAGGAACAATTAAGCCTATTGACAGGGCTATTGAATTTGCAGATAAATTCCCTGATGAAATCAAGGACAAGACTCAATTACAAAGGTTTCTTGGTTGTCTTAATTATGTATCCGATTTTTTACCAAAATTAAGACAAACATGTATGCCTTTATTTCAAAGATTACAAAAGAATCCTCCTGCATGGTCTGATAAGCATACTCATATTGTTCGACTATTAAAAGAAAAGATCAGGTCTCTTCCTTGTCTAGGCATTTCAAATCCTGATGCATTCATGATAGTAGAAACAGATGCCTATGATATAGGTTATGGAGGTATTCTCAAACAAAAGATAGAAAAGAAAGAACAATTAGTTAGATTTCATTCTGGTGTCTGGCTCAGACCACAAAAAAAGTATTCTACCATTAGAAAAAAAATTCTATCGATAGTTTTGTGTATTTCAAAATTTCAAGATGATTTTGACAATAAAAAATTTCTTTTACGTGTTGATTGCAAATCAGCAAAAGAAGTTTTAGAAAAAGATGTTCAAAATTTGGTTTCAAAGCAACAGTTTGCTAGATGGCAAGCTATCTTAGCAAGTTTTGATTTTGATATTCAATTTATTGATAAAAATTCCCTTCCCGATTTCCTTACGCGAGAATTTTTGCAGGGAAAACATGACTTCCAAAAGGTCTCAAAAGACACAAAAGAATTCAAAAGGTCATCAGTTAGCTGATGACTATGAAATGAAGATTCAAACCACTGGAAACCCTTCAAATCCCAGAACTCATACAAATATACCTCTTTCAAATAGATTTGAATTCCCTCGATTATCCTATGCACAAACAATTCAAAAAGAAACCAGTCCTTCAAATCCACAAAAACCATATTCCTCTTCAAATAATCAAAAAATAGAAGCACGTTCAGCCTATTTTACAAAAACTCCTTTCGAAACTTTATTCCTAACTGCTTTCAAAGAATCTTAGCCGCTCAAAACTATTCAAAAACTAAACCGCAATACTTTCCCAGAAGGTTACGAATGGTTCCCGGACACTCCTGCGAAGAATCAGAGATTCTATGAATTTATTCTTGTCGACTCAAATTCAACTGAGATCAAGCATGAAAAGGATCAATCTAGTAAGATTGTTTACTCAAAATGCATCATCAAGATGGTGATAACATATAAAAAATGGACATCACCTTATGCCGTAAAAACCTTTACCAAAAGATTCATTCCCCAAACCTAGCTACTCATACTTTGACTACAAAATGGCCTGGTATAGAATCTTTTTACTCCAAGCCTTTGATCATTCATGGTTTTTTACTTTCAATAAATACTGTCCAAAAGAATTCCCAACTTGGTTTTATCATTGGTGGTACCTGTTTGGTCCAACCAAAGATATTTACCCTCAAATATGTTTTGATGGATTTAAAGCCTTTGTCACCAATTCAAAAAGTGAACTTTATACAAGGCAGGTTAATTTTCATGCTGAATTCAAGATCCCATGGATCTTATGTTGGTGTTATACACTCAAACAAGTTCTTCCTTCTCCTTACCCACTCTCGTTAGTCCGAGAATTCAAGATCAAATGGTGGGATAGATTTTCTACTGAAATATGTTCTGCAGATAATGTTCGTAATTTTATTCAATATGGGAAAAAGGTTTAATGATCATTCAAGAATCCTTCCCTTCCAAAGCATTCCATGGTTTCTTCCTCAAAGGAAAAACCACTTGATCAAACCGAGCATTAAGCTCTTCAACTGCTTATTGCAGATCCTTCTCAAGCTCGCAAACTGATAAAGCTTTTCAAATCAGAAGACTACGATGGTTCTGATAGTGATTCAAAATCTAGGTCTGACTTTTCAGATCCCAAAGGGGGTCCGTTTTCTCAAGATCCCTTTGATTATATATAAAAAAAAGGATTAAAAAACGCCCTGCTAAGAATTATTTTTCTTAGGCAAAATTTAGGGACACTTTTCCTTTTCTAATTATTATTTTATGCAGGTATTCAAATTCGGGTTAAATCCAGAGCCCGTCGAGAAATTCACTATTTGGTTCAAGATTTTAAATTAATTCCAAAATAAAGCAGATGACTCATCAAAAGTATTTTGTCGTCATCCACCGACATACTTTTCTTTGCTGTAAAAGCAAAAGCACGGGTTCAATATTTTCAAAAAGGAAAAGGTTACTTTTTAAAAGCTATGGCTCCTAACTCTCCAGCTCAAAAGACAAGCATCTCAAAAGCAGCGGCCTCAATTTAAAGATTTCAACACTTGGCTTCATCCAATGTATTCATAACTGTAGTCTTTACTTTTCATTTCCTATAATTAGACTCATCTTGCCATTGTTCAAGGCAGAGCGAATATTAGCAACCACTCTTGCAATCACAAAAAATACTCCCCCTCACTAAAATCTCCTTCTTTAGCTTTATTTTCTGAAGTTATCTCCAGATTTAAAACTTTTAGGTTTTAATATCAATATGATTCAAGTTATTCAATTTTGGTTTTCTTTATTTTAAATTTTTTACTTTTCTTAAGTTTAGCTGGATCTGCTTTAGAGTTATCTGAATCAGACTCTTCTGATTCAATTTCTTGAGAATTCCTATGGATAGTGGTAATTTGCTTCGAGGAGGAAGAAGATAATTGAGAAAGACTATGTGATATCTTAGCAAGAATTTCATCTTGCGCATGAGATGAACTAGTCATTTTAGTAGTAACAGAATAGGGAAAATTTTGTGGCTTAAAATGAGGTTGAGAAATATCACTAGGAAACCTTGGAGAGCTAGTATGAGAATGTAAAGTATTCCCAGTGGTTGACTTTTGAAAGAATCTAACTTAGTAGTGAAATGGTCTACTTGATTAGCAATTGTATGAAGAGTTTGATTGGTATAATTATTTTGCTGATATACCTTCAAGACATCTTCAACAATTACTGCTTCTTTAACATGATCTTGTTGCCCTATTTTTAAAGGAGACGCAATCATTTCTTTCTCTTCTTCCTTTAATTTCAAAGGAGCTAGAGGAGGATGAACAAAATTTACAACTCGATCATCAGAAAGATTCCAATTTTGTCGAAGCTGAGTTTGAACCTGTACAGAAGAAGAGTCGAAAGGATTTTTGATTCCTTTCTTTTGACAAAATAAAGAAAACCATGTGAAGAAAGGAATGTTGACATGCATCCAATTCATGTCACCATACCATTCTTCCTTTATGGAGGTTTTGAGCAGTTCATCGAATGCTAAAAACCATACTCTAATTTGAGAATTTTGATAAGAGTTGAAATCGTCTCGGAGATAATCCTTCTTGATTTCGAATTCTTTATCTTGAATTGTGTTTATAGAACTAAAGTCTTGCATTTGAGAAGCTGTAGCAGACTGAGGAGGTGAAGAAAGAGTTTCTTCATAAGTAGGAATAGGAGTTTTGAGGTTTACTTTGAATTGTCTGTCAGAGATATATGACTTAGAGTAAGAAAATTTATTTCGAGGATTTAAATTTTTTTGGGGAGAATAAGAGGAGGATGAGGATCCTTCACGAAAAGAGCTAAATCTCATTAGAACACTCTTTTCATCTTCTATGATGTCGTCAAGATCCTTTTGCATAACATTTGGAGGTGGCATAGGGTTTGGAATCCTTAATTCATCTGGAATAGTTATCTTATCCCAGGGTAATCTCTTTGCAGTAGTAACAAGAGATTTCGTATCTTTGGAATGAACTTCTAGGAATACCGTTTCTTCCTTTGAGAAAGGCTCGTGTATGAATTTAGGATTTACAGTAGAGGACATTAGTCGAAAATAAACCCTAAACACAATTGCAAAATTTCTTGCAAAAATCTTTGAATTTATTTTGTAAAACATGAAATTCTAGTATTAAAGAATCTTGAATCAAAGGATCTAAGAGACTATTGTAAAATCTAGATAGCAATTGAAATAAATAGGACCACTGCAAACATTTGTTTGAACAATAGCTAATAATGAATCTTTATATGTATTTAGTCTATGATCCCTTCAAGCAAGGAATATAGGGCAATCAGCTCCTTTATGGACTAAAGGGTTGACGGCAACCTGAACTAAACTAAAATGAATGTATCTATATTTATTTTGAATGTAATTGCGAATGCCAGCATGAGAGAGTAAATGAATTGTCTCTGTTTCCTTTTGAATGATTCTAGTTTCTTCATGAGTCCTAATTGAGAATGCAGTTTTGAATTCTAATGGGCCTATATGATAAATGAAACTAGGATTTTCTTTAGGAATGTTCCAGTTTAAAAAATCTACAGGAACATGAATTTCTTGACTTTGAACAGTATTAGTATCGTTAAAACTACTGTTACCTACTGAAAATGCTTTTCTTAACCAGTTAGCCATGAAATTAAACGAACATAATAAGATGAAATGCCTTCTATCTTAAGTGGGAACAGTGGGACCACCTACCGGGAACACCTAACCAACGGCTTACCAACGGACTTACAGGCTGACTAACACCTTACCAACACTTAACACATAAAGTAAAGCAACTATTATGGAAGCTTAAGAAGATGGCTCTGATACCAAAATAACAACACAGGAGGGTATAAATACAAAATAACAGCTAAACTTAAGAAAAGTAAAAAATTTAAAATAAAGAAAACCAAAATTGAATAACTTGAATCGTATTGATATTAAAACTTACAAAGTTTTGAATCTGGAGATAACTTCAGAAAATAAAGCTAAAGAAGGAGATTTTAGTGAGGGAGAATAGGTTTTGTGATTACAAGAATGGTTGCTAATATTCGCTCTACCTTGAACAATGGTAGGATGAGTCTAATTATAGGAAATGAAAAGTAAAGACTACAGTTATGAATACACTGGATGAAGCCAAGTGTTGAAATCTTTAAATTGAGGCCGCTGCTTTTGAGGTGCTTGTCTTTTGTGCTGGAGAGATAAGAGCTGTAGCTTTTGAAAAGTAACCTTTTCCTTTTTGAAAATATTGAATCCGTGCTTTTACTTTTACAGCAAAGAAAAGTATGTCGGTGGATGACGACAAAAGACTTTCGATGAGTCATCTGCTGTATTTTGGAATTAATTTAAAATCTTGAACCAAATAATGAATTTCTAAACGGGCTCTAGATTTAACCCGAATTTGAATACCTGCATAAAATAATAATTAGAAAAGGGAAAGTGTCCCTAATTTTTGCGTAAGAAAAATAATTCTTAGCGGGACGTTTTTTAATCCTTTTATATATATATATATATAATCAAAGGGATCTTGAGAAAACGGACCCCCATGGGGATCTGAAAAGTCAGACCCAGATTTTGAATTACTATCAGAATCATCGGAGTCTTCTGATTTGAAAAGCTTTATCAGTCTGCGAGCTTGAGAAGGATCTGCAATAAGCAGTTGAAGAGCTTGATGCTCGGTTTGATCAAGTGGTTTTTCCTTTGAGGAAGAAGCCATGGAATGCTTTGGAGGGGATGAATTCTTGAATGACCATTCGACCTTTTCCCATATTGAATAAAATTACAAACATTATCTGCAGAGCTGATTTCAGCAGAAAATCTATCCCACCATTTGATCTTGAATTCTCGGACTAACGAGAGTGGGTAAGGAGAAGGAAGAACTTGTTTGAGTGTATAACACCAACATAAGGTCCACGGGATCTTGAATTCAGCATGAAAATTAACCTGGCTTGTATAAAGTTCACCTTTTGAATTGGTGACAAATGCTTTGAATCCATCAAAACATATTTAAGGGTAAATATCTGTGGTTGGAGCAAACAGTACCACCAATGATAAAACCAAGTTGGGAATGCTTTTCGACAGTATTTATTAAAAGTAAAAAACCATGAATGATCAAAGGCTTGGAGTAAAAAGGTTCTATACCAGGCCATTTTGTAGTAAAAGTATGAGTAGGTTTGGGAAATGAATCATTTGGTAAAGGTTTTTTCAGCATAAGGTGATGTCCATTCTTTAGATGTTATCACCTTCTTAATGATGCATTTTGAGTAAACAATCTTACTAGATTGATCCTTTTCATGCTTGATCTCAGTTGAATTGGAGTCGACAAGAATAAATTCATAGAATCTCTAATTCTTGGCAATAGTGTCACGGAACCATTCGCAACCTTTTGGGAAAGTATTGAGGTTTAGTTTTTGAATAGTTTGGAGTGGCTGAGATTCTTTGAAAGCAGTTAGGAATAAAGTTTTGAAAGGAGTTTTTGCAAAATAAGCTGAATGTGCTTGTTTTTTGATTATTTGAAGAGGAAGATGGTTTTTGTGGATTTGAAGGAATGGTTTCTTTTTGAATGGTTTGTGCATAGGATAATTAAGGGAATTCAAATGTATTTGAAAGAGGTATATTTATCTGAGTTCTGGGATTTGAAGAGTTTCCAGTGGTTTGAATCTTCATTTCATAGTCATCAGCTGACTGATAACCTTTTGAATTCTTTTTGTGTCTTCTGAGACCTTTTGGAGATCATGTTTTCCCTGCAAAAATTTTCTCGTAAGGAAATCGGGAAGGGAATTTTATCTCCATTAATAAATTTAATATCAAAATCAAAACTTGCTAAGATAGCTTGCCATCTAGCAAACTGTTGCTTTGAAACCAAATTTTGAACATCTTTTTCTAAAACTTCTTTTGCTGATTTGTAATCAACACGTAAAAGAAATTTTTTATTGTAAAGATCATCTTGAAAATTGAAATACACAAAACTATCGATAGAATTTCGTTTGTGACGGTAGAATACATTTTTTGTGGTCCGAGCCAGACACCAAAATGAAATCTAACTAATTGTTCTTTATTTTCTATCTTTTGTTTGAGAATACCTCCATAACCTATATCAGAGGCATCTGTTTCTACTATCATGAATGCATTAGGATTTGGAATGCCTAGACAAGGAAGAGACCTGACCTTTTCTTTTAATAGTCGAACAATATGAGTATGCTTATCAGACCATGCAAGAGGATTCTTTTGTAATCTTTGAAATAAAGGCATACATGTTTTTCTTAATTTTGGGAAAAAATCGGATACATAATTAAGACAACCAAGAAACCTTTGTAATTGAGTCTTATCCTTGATTTCATCAGGGAATTTATCTGCAAATTCAATAGCCCTATCAATAGGCTTAATTGTTCCTTGATGAATATCATGTCCAAGAAACCTTATTTTAGTTTGGAAAAGTTTCATTCTAGAAGCGGAAACAACTAATCCATTTTTTTCAATGACATGAAGAAATGTATGGAGATGTTTGAAATGCTGATCTAAACTTTTAGAAAATATGAGAACATCGTCTATATAAACAATTGAAAAAGATGAATAAGGATTTAAAATATCATTCATAACGTTTTGAAATTCTGAGGGAGCGTTCTTGAGACCAAAAGGCATTACATTCCATTCATAATGACCAAATGGAACTGTAAATGCTGTCTTATACCTATCTTCTTTGGCAATTTGGATTTGCCATAATCCAAATTTCATGTCAAATTTTGAAAATATTTTTGAATCGTAAAGTCTTTTGAGTAAATCTCTTTTGTTAGGAATATGATATCTTATCCATTGAAGAACCTTATTGAGAGGCTTATAATTAATAACAAGACGCGGGACTCCTCGTTCTTTCTCAGCTTGGTTCATGACATAAAAACCTGCGCAACTCCAAGGAGATTTCGAGGATCTTATTAGCTTTTTATCAAGGAGAGATTGAATCTCTTTTTTGCAATATTCTAAGAGCTCAGAATTCATTTGTATTGGTCTTGCTTTGGTAGGAATTTTTTTCTTCTTCTGAGAAGCCTGGTTCATAAGGAAGTGTCACCATATGCTTTTTTCTATCCCAAAAAGCATTTGGTAAATCTGAATTGATTTTATTTTTAAAAACGTTTTCTAAATCAGTAATTTTCTTTTGAATAAAAGGATGTTGTAATTGTTCTTCAATTTTATGAAAACAAAAATCACTTTTTAAAACAGAAATTTGATGTTTCATATATTGAATTGAATTTATTTGTTGATAAACTGAAGAAGACTGGAGTAAGGAAATATCTTTTTGTAAAATAGGACAACGAAATTTAAAGGAAATTGTTTTCCCAAAAATTTATGTATGAACACCTTCATGATCAACAGAAAACGGGTAGATTTGAGTTAGAAAAGGCGTTCCAAGGATAATTTCTTCCTTGATATCCTTAACTACTGTAAAAGTATTTTTGAAGGAGTATTTATCATTCACAATATAAGCTTTTGAAATCTTATGTTGAATTTGAAGAGGAGACCCATTAGCTCCATATAATTGGGTCTTAGTATTTTCGTAAAATTTTGAAGGAACCAGTCTGTCTTTGATACAATTTTGTTTGCACCACTATCTAATAGGGCAAGATAGTTTGCATAAAAGTCCTTAACCTTTAAGGTAGCTAGAACATACCATTTTTTAAAATTGATTTTATTGACTTGTTGAACAGAATTTTCTTGAAGAGAATCCTTCTGAGGATTTTCTATGAGAGAGAGTCTCGTTTCAATCTCTAAATCTTTCAAGTGTAGAGACTGAAGATTCTTTTGAATTTCTGAGACTTGTGCTTTAAGAGAATTTATCTCTTGTTGTACTAAATTGGTAGTAAGGGATTTAGATTCCAAGGGAAAATTTGATTTTCCTGGAATAGTTGAAGGATATTTTTCAAAAAATTTTGAAATACTAAAAGGCTTAATTAATGGAATTTGAGAGCTTGAACCAGGATTTTCTTTCAGGACCAAAGATTTAAGACGTAATAAAGCGTCTTTTTTAATCTCAGGGTCTTGAACTCTATCTATTAGATCAAAAAGGAATTGCTTGTCATCATCTTTATTATCAGAGATGACATTCAAAGACTGAATAAAAGGTGTAGTGGATTCTGAATTTCCAGAATCAAAATCTTCATGATTAATTTGATGAAGGAAATCATCATCATCTTTTTCAGATGAAGACGTTGAGGAATTGAGAAGTATTCTAGAAAGTTTCTCACAAAGATCAGAATTATCCTGAAATAATTCATTGATCTTCTTTTTGGTAGTACACTTATCTGCCTTGTGGCCAGGCTTGCCACAGGAATAACAAATAATTTCCTTTTGGGAAAATTTATCCTTTCCGGAAAACATCTTTTTTGGATGCCTTCTCCGTTTATAATAAGGAGGAGGATTTGAAAAATTCTTTTCCTTTCTTGAAAGATATTTCTTCTTTGATTTTTTAAATTCCCTTTTCCTTTTATAGGAGGGAGCTTGAATTTTTCCAATACCAAAAGCTTCACAAAAACAACCTAATTCTTTTCTAGATTGTTTTTTCTCAGAAGTATATTTAGCTTGTAATTTGAGTTCTTTGCATAATGAAAGTCCTTGATTGTTTACAAAGGCAAAAAGTTGACCATAAGTAATTGTTTTGAATGGGATTTCTTCAGATCCAATAAATTCTCTTAGTTTTCGAAATACTCTTTGAGCAAATAGGCTTGGAAGACCTAAAACAAATTTTTCTTTCCAAAATGACTCATTACAATCACTTCTTCTTAAAACATATGTTAAAAACATATCTTTATACCAACGATAATCACTTAAAGTTGGACATCTAAGATTTGTTAAAATATTTTTTTGAGCAGATAATTCTTCACGTGGATTTCCCACGAAATACATACCAATAGTAAGAATAAGATAGTCATAACAATCGTAAAAGAGACTTCCATATCATCTTCCATTGTGATAGTATGATTAAAAATGTCCAGCTGATCCTGGAGGGATAAAGAATTATCCCACCAATTTTTCAGTTGACCGGTAAATCCTGCAATAAGCATTCCAAAGATAACTTGTTCATTGCTTTCCCTTCTTTTATAGGCGGCTTTTGCCATTCCCATTTCTTGAAGAGTATTGAGTATTTCATACTCAGATTTACCATCTATATTCAATTCATGAATAGTATCAGCTTGGTACAGATTTGAATGGAACTTAGATCGTACTTCATATTGAATATCAGGAGGAGTAGGCCTGGGATAATAATTCCTAGTGGAAGTATTTTTCCAAGAACTTTTAATCTTATTAACTTGTTCTGGATTGTCGTCAAATTGACATTCCAGATTAGCAATAAGATTTGCTTTAGAGTTATCTGAATCAGACTCTTCTGATTCAGTTTCTCGGGAATTCCTATGGATAGTGGTAATCTGCTTCGAGGAGGAAGAAGATAATTGAGAAAGACTGTGTGATATCTTACGAAGAATTTCATCTTGCGCATGAGATGAACTAGTCATTTCAGTAGTAACAGAGTAGAGAAAATTCTATGGCTTAAAATGAGGTTGAGAAATATCACTAGGAAACCTTGGAGAGCTATCTGAGAATTGGATTGACTCTCGAAAGAATCTAACTTAGTAGACAAATGGTCTACTTGATTAGCAATTGTATGAAGAGTTTGATTGGTATAATTAATGCTGATATACCTTCAAGACATCTTCAACAATTACTGCTTCTTTTCCATGATCTTGTCACCCTATTTTAAAAGGAGACGCAATCATTTCTTTCTCTCCTTCCTTTAATTTCAAAGGAGCTAGAGGAGGATGAACAATATTTACAACTCGACCATCAGAAAGATTCCAATCTTGTCGAAGCTGAGTTTGAACCTGTATAGAAGAAGAGTCGAAAGGATTTTTGATTCCTTTCTTTTGACAAAATAAAGAAAACCATGTGAAGAAAGGAATGTTGACATGCATCCGTTTCATGTCACCATACCATTCTTCCCTTATGGAGGTTTTGAGCGGTTCATCGAAAGCTAAAAACCATACTATAATTTCAGAACTTTGATAAGAGTTGAAATCGTCTCGGAGATAATCCTTGTTGATTTCGAATTCCTTATCTTGAATTGTGTTTATAGAACTAAAGTCTTCCATTTTAGAAGCTGTAGGAGATTGAGGAGGTGAAGAATGAGCTTCTTCATAAGTAGGAATAGGAGTTTTGAAGTTTACTTTGAATTGTCTGTCAGAGATATCTAACTTAGAGTAAGAAAATGAATTTCGAGGATTTCAAAATTTTTGGGGAGAATAAGAGGAGGATGAGGATCCTTCATGAAAAGAGCTAAATCTCATTAGAACACTCTATTCATCTTTTATGATGTCATCAAGATCCTTTTGCATAACATTTGGAGGTGGCATAGGGTTTGGAATCCTTAATTCATCTGGAATCGTTATCTTATCCCAGGGTAATCTCTTTGCAGTAGTAACAAGAGATTTCGTATCTTTGGCATGAACTTCTAGGAATACCGTTTTTTCCTTTGAGGAAGGCTCGTGTATGAATTTAGGATTTATATTAGACGATATTAGTCGAAAATAAACCCGAAACACAATTGCAAAATTTCTTGCAAAATTTTTGAATTTATTTTGTAAAACATGAAAGTCTAGTATTAAAGAATCTTGAATCAAAGGATCTAAAAGATCTATTGTAAAATCTAGATAGCAATTGAAATAAATAGGACCATTGCAAACATTTGTTTGAACAATAGCTAATAATGAATCTTTATATGTATTTACTCTATTATCCCTTTGATGACTATGAAATGAAGATTGAAACCACTGGAAACCCTTCAAATCCCGAACTCATACAAATATACCTCTTTCAAATAGATTTGAATTCCCTCAATTATCCTATGCACAAACCATTCAAAAAGAAATCATTCCTTCAAATCCACAAAAACCATCTCCCTCTTCAAATAATCAAAAAACGAAGCACGTTCAGCCTATTTTACATCTAGCTAATAAATTCAATATCAAAATCAAAACTTGCTAAGATAGCTTGCCATCTAACATGAAACCAAATTTTGAATATCCTTTTCTAAAACTTCTTTTGCTGATTTGCAATCAACACGTAAAAGAAATTTTTTATTGTAAAGATCATCTTGAAATTTTGAAATACTCAATACTCTTCAAGAAATGGGAATAGCAAAAGCCGCCTATAAAAGAAGGGAAAGCAATGAGCAAGTTATCTTTGGAATGCTTATTGCAGGATTTACCTGGTCAACCGAAAAATTGGTGGGAAAATTCTTTAACCCTCCAGGATCAGCTGGACATTTTTAATCATACTTGTCACAATGGAAGATGATATGGGAGTCTCTTTTACAGTTCCCGATTGTTGTGACTATCTTATTCTTACTATTGGTATGTATTTCGTGGGAAATCCACGTGAAGAATGATTTGCTCAAAAAATTGTTTTAACAAATCTTAGATGTCCAACTTTAAGTGATTATCGTTGGTATAAAGATATGTTTTTAACATATGTTTTAAGAAGTAGTGACTGTAATGAGTCATTTTGGAAAGAAAAATTTGTTTCAGGCCTTCCAAGCCTATTTGCTCAAAGAGTCTTTCGAAAACTAAGAGAATTTATTGGATCTGAAGTAAATATACTAAATACATATAAAGATTCATTATTAGCTATTGTTCAAACAAATGTTTGCAATGGTCCTATTTATTTCAATTGCTATCCAGATTTTACAATAGATCTTTTAGATCCTTTGATTCAAGATTCTTTAATACTAGACTTTCATGTTTTACAAAATAAATTCAAAGATTTTGCAAGAAATTTTGCTATTGTGTTTAGGTTTATCTTCGACTAATGTCCTCTACTGTAAATCCTAAATTCATACACGAGCCTTCCTCAAAGGAAGAAACGGTATTCCTAGAAGTTCATGCCAAAGATACGAAATCTCTTGTTACTACTGCAAAGAGATTACCCTAGGATAAGATAACTATTCCAGATGAATTAAAGGTTCCAAACCCTATGCCACCTCTAAATGTTATGCAAAAGGATCTTGACCACAAAATAGAAGATGAAAAGAGTGTTATAATGAGATTTAGCTCTTTTCGTGAAGGACCCTCATCCTTCTCCTATTCTCCCAAAAAAATTTCAAATCCTCGAAATTCATTTTCTTACTCTAAGTCAGATATCTCTGACACACAATTCAAAGTAAACTTCAAAACTCCTATTCCTACTTATGAAGAAACTCATTCTTCACCTCCTCAGTCTCCTACAGCTTCTCAAATGCAAGACTTTAGTTCTATAAACACAATTCAAGATAAGGAATTTGAAAGCAACATGGATTATCTCCGAGACGATTTCAACTCTTATCAAAATTCTAAAATTAGAGTATGGTTTTTAGCTTTCGATGAACCGCATAAAACCTCCATAAGGGAAGAATGGTATGGTGACATGACACAGATATTTTTCAAAAAGAATTAGGTTGTTTTTGTGAAGCTTTTGGTATTGGAAAAATTCAAGCTCCCTCCTCTAAAAGGAAAACGGAATTTAAAAAATCAAAGAAGAAATATTTTTCAAGAAAGGAAAAGAATTTTTCAAATCCTCCTCCTTATTATAAACGGAGAAGGCATCCTACAAAGTAGTTTTCCGGAAAGGATAAATTTTTCCAAAAAGAAATTATTTGTTATTCCTGTGGCAAGCCTGGCCACAAGGCATATAAGTGTACTACCAAAAAGAAGATCAATGAATTATTTCAGAATAATTCTGACCTTTGTGAGAAACTTTCTAGAATACTTCTCAATTCCTCACCATCTTCATCTGAAAAAGATGATGATGATTTCCTTCATCAAATTAATCATGAAGATTATGATTCTGGAAATTCAGAATCCACTACACCTTTTATTCAATCTTTGAATGTCATCTCTGATAATAAAGAAGATGACAAGCAATTCCTTAAAGATCTAATAGATAGAGTTCAAGACCCTGAGATTAAAAAAGACGCTTTATTACGTCTTAAATCTTCGGTCCTGAAAGAAACTCTTGGTTCAAGCTCTCAAATTCCATTAACTGAGCCTTTTAGTATTTCAAAACTTTTTGAAAAATATCCTTCAACTATTCCATGAAAATCAAATTTTCCCTTGGAATCTAACTACCAATTTAGTACAACAAGAGATAAATTCTCTTAAAGCACAAGTCTCAGAAATTCAAAAGAATCTTCAGTCTCTACAATTGAAAGATTTAGAGATTGAAACGAGGGTCTCTCTCATAGAAAATCCTCAGAAGGTTCTCTTCTAGAAAATTCTCCTTCTACCTCAAAGACAATTGATTTTGTTCAGCAAGTCAATAAAATAAATTTAAAAAAATGGTATGTTCTAGCTACCTTAAAGGTTAAGGACTTTTCTGCAAACTATCTTGCTCTAATTGATAGTGGTGCAGATCAAAATTGTATCAAAGACGGACTGGTTTCTTCAAAATTTTACGAAAATACTAAGACCCAATTATATGGGGCTAATGGGTCTCCTCTTCAAATTCAAAATAAGATTTCCAAAGCTTATATTGTGAATGATAAATACTCCTTCAAAAATACTTTTACAGTAGTCAAGGATATCAAGGAAGAAATTATCCTTGAAACGCCTTTTCTAACTCAAATATACCCGTTTTCTGTTGATCATGAAGGAGTTCATACATAAATTTTTGGAAAAACAATTTCCTTTAAATTTCTTTGTCCTATTTTACAAAAAGATATTTCCTTACTCCAGTCTTCTTCAGTTTATCAACAAATAAATTCAATTAACATCAAATTTCTATTTTAAAAAATGATATTTCTTTTCATAAAATTGAATTACAATTACAACATCCTTCTATTCAAAAGAAAATTACTGATTTAGAAAATGTTTTTATCAATAAAGCCTGTTCAGATTTACCAAATGCTTTTTGGGATAGAAAAAAGCATATGGTGACACACTCCTTATGAACCAGGCTTCTCAGAAAAAAATATTCCTACCAAAGCAAGACCAATACAAATGAATTATGAGCTCTTAGAATATTACAAAAAATAGATTCAATCACTCCTTGATAAAAAGCTAATAAGATCCTTCAAATCTCCTTGGAGTCGCGCAACTTGTTATGTCATGAACCAAGCTAAGAAAGAACGAGGAGTCCCTCGTCTTGTTATTAATTATAAGCCTCTCAATAAGGTTCTTCAATGGATAAGATATCCTATTCCTAACAAAAGAGATTTACTCAAAACACTTTACGGTTCAAAAATATTTTCAAAATTTACCATGAAATCTGGATTCTGGCAAATCCAAATTGCCAAAGAAGATAGGTATAAGACAGCATATACAGTTCCATTTGGTCATTATGAATGGAATGTAATGCCTTTTGGTCTCAAGAACGCTCCCTCATAATTTCAAAACGTTATGAATGATATTTTAAATCCTAATTCATCTTTTTCAATTGTTTATATAGACGATGTTCTCATATTTTCTAAAAGTTTAGATCAGCATTTCAAACATCTCCATACATTTCTTCATGTCATTGAAAAAAATGGATTAGTTGTTTCTGCTTCTAAAATGAAACTTTTCCAAACAAAAATAAGGTTTCTTGGACATGATATTCATCAAGGAACAATTAAGCCTATTGATAGGGCTGTTGAATTTGCAGATAAATTCCCTGATGAAATCAAGTACAAGACTCAATTATAAAGATTTCTTGGTTGTCTTAATTATGTATCCGATTTTTTCCCAAAAGTAAGACAAACACGTATGCCTTTATTTCAAAGATTACAAAAGAATCCTCCTGCATGGTCTGATAAGCATACTCATATTGTTCGACTATTAAAAGAAAAGGTCAGGTCTCTTCCTTGTCTAGGCATTCCAAATCCTGATGCATTCATGATAGTAGGAACAGATGCCTCTGATATAGGTTATGGAGGTATTCTGAAACAAAAGATAGAAAAGAAAGAACAATTAGTTAGATTTCATTATGGTGTCTGGCTCGGACCACAAAAAAATTATTCTACCGTTAGAAAAGAAATTCTATCGATAGTTTTGTGTATTTCAAAATTTCAAGATGATCTTTACAATAAAAAATTTCTTTTACGTGTTGACTGCAAATCAGCAAAATAAGTTTTAGAAAAAGATGTTCAAAATTTGGTTTCAAAGCAACAGTTTGCTAGATGGCAAGCTATCTTAGCAAGTTTTGATTTTGATATTCAATTTATTAATGGAGATAAAAATTCCCTTCTCGATTCCCTTACGAGAGAATTTTCGCAGGGAAAATATGACCTCCAAAAGGTCTCTGAAGACACAAAAGAATTCAAAAGGTTATCAATCAGCTGATGACTATGAAATGAAGATTCAAACCACTGGAAACCCTTCAAATCCCAGAACTCATACAAATATACCTCTTTCAAATAGATTTGAATTCCCTCAATAATCCTATGCACAAACCATTCAACAAGAAACCAGTAATTCAAATCCACAAAAACCATCTTCCTCTTCAAATAATCAAAAAACTGAAGCACGTTCAGCCTATTCTCGCAAATAATGTTCGTAATTTATTCAATATGGGAAAAAGGTTGAATGGTCATTCAAGAATTCTTCCCCTCCAAAGCATTTCATGGCTTCTTCCTCAAAGGAAAAACCACTTGATCAAACCGAGCATCAAGCTCTTCAACTACTTATTGCGGATCCTTCTCAAGCTCGCAGACTTATAAAGCTTTCCAAGGAGTTTTTGTAAAACAAGCTGAACGTGCTTCTGTTTTTTTATTATTTGAAGAGGAAGATGGTTTTTGTGGATTTGAAGGAATGGCTTCTTTTTGAATGGTTTGTGCATAGGATAATTGAGGGAATTCAAATCTATTTGAAAAAGGTATATTTGTATGAGTCCTGCGATTTGAAGGGTTTCCAGTGGTTTGAATCTTCATTTCATAGTCATCAGCTGATTGATAACATTTTGAATTCTTTTGTGTCTTCTGAGACCTTTTGGAGGTCATGTTTTCCCTGCAAAAATTCTCTCGTAAGGAAATCGGGAAGGGAATTTTTATCTCCATTAATAAATTGGATATCAAAATCAAAACTTGCTAAGATTGCTTGCCATCTAGCAAACTGTTGCTTTGAAACCAAATTTTGAACATCTTTTTCTAAAACTTCTTTTGCTGATTTGCAATCAACACGTAAAAGAAATTTTTTATGGTAAAGATCATCTTGAAATTTTGAAATACACAAAACTATCGATAGAATTTCTTTTCTAACGGTAGAATAGTTTTTTTGTGGTCGGAGCCAGACACCAGAATGAAATCTAACTAATTGTTCTTTCTTTTCTATCTTTTGTTTGAGAATACCTCCATAACCTATATCAGAGGCATCTGTTTCTACTATCATGAATGCATCAGGATTTGGAATGCTTAGACAAGGAAGAGACCTGACCTTTTCTTTTAATAGTCGAACAATATGAGTATGCTTATCAGACCATGCAGGAGGATTCTTTTGTAATCTTTGAAATAAAGGCAAACATGTTTGTCTTAATTTTGGGAAGAAATCGGATACATAATTAAGACAACTAAGAAACCTTTATAATTGAGTCTTGTCCTTGATTTCATCAGGGAATTTATCTGCAAATTCAATAGCCCTATCAATAGGCTTAATTGTTCCTTGATGAATATCATGTCTAAGAAACCTTATTTTTGTTTGGAAAAGCTTCATTTTAGAAGCAGAAACAACTAATCCATTTTTTTCAATGACATGAAGAAATGTATGGAGATGTATGAAATGCTGATCTAAACTTTTAGAAAATATGAGAACATCGTCTATAAAAACAATTGAAAAAGATGAATAAGGATTTAAAATATCATTAATAACGTTTTGAAATTATGAGGGAGCGTTCTTGAGACCAAAAAGCATTACATTCCATTCATAATGACCAAATGGAACAGTAAATGCTGTCTTATACCTATCTTAATTCTTTGGCAATTGGGATTTGCCAGAATCCAGATTTCATGTCAAATTCTGAAAATATTTTTGAACCGTAAAGTTTTTTGAGTAAATCTCTTTTGTTAGGAATAGGATATCTTATCCATTGAAGAACCTTATTGAGAGGATTATAATTAATAACAAAACGAGGGACTCCTCGTTCTTTCTCAGCTTGGTTCATGACATAAAAAGCTGCGCAACTCCAAGGAGATTTGGAGGATCTTATTAGCTTTTTATCAAGGAGAGATTGAATCTCTTTTTTGCAATATTCTAGGAGCTCAGAATTCATTTGTATTGGTCTTGCTTTGGTAGGAATATTTTTCTCTGAAAAGACTGGTTCATAAGGAAGTGTCACCATATGCTTTTTTCTATCCCAAAAAGCATTTGGTAAATCTGAACAGACTTTATATTTAAAAAAAGTTTTCTAATTCAGTAATTTTCTTTTGAATAGAAAGATGTTGTAATTGTTCTTCAATTTTATGAAAAGACATATCATTTTTTAAAACAGAAATTTGATATTTCATATATTGAATTGAATTTATTTGTTGATAAACTGAAGAAGACTTGAGTAAGGAAATATCTTTTTGTAAAATAGGACAAAGAAATTTAAATGAAATTGTTTTTCCAAAAATTTCTATATGAACTCCTTCATGATCAACATAAAACGGGTAGATTTGAGATAGAAAAGGCGTTCCAAGGATAATTTCTTCCTTGATATCCTCAACTACTGTAAAAGTATTTTTGAAGGAGTATTTATCATTCACAATATAAGCTTTTGAAATCTTATGTTGAATTTGAAGAGGAGACCCATTAGCCCCATATAATTGGATCTTAGTATTTTCGTAAAATTTTGAAGGAACCAGTCTGTCTTTGATACAATTTTAATCTGCACCACTATCTACTAGGGCAAGATAGTTTGCAGAAAAGTCCTTAACCTTTAAGGTAGCTAGAACTTACCATTTTTGAAAATTGATTTTATTGACCTGCTGAACAAAATCAATTGTCTTTGAGGTAGAAGGAGAATTTTCTTGAAGAGAATCCTTTTGAGGATTTTCTATGAGAGAGAGTCTCGTTTCAATCTCTAAATCTTTCAATTGTAGAGACTGAAGATTTTTTTGAATTTCTGAGACTTGTGCTTTAAGAGAATTTATCTCTTGTTGTACTAAATTGGTAGTAAGGGATTTAGATTCCAAGGGAAAATTTGATTTTCCTAGAATAGTTGAAGGATATTTTTCAAAAAGTTTTGAAATACTAAAAGGCTCAGTTAATGGAATTTGATAGCTTGAACCAGGAGTTTCTTTCAGGACCAAAGATGTAAGACGTAATAAAGCGTCTTTTTTAATCTCAGGGTCTTGAACTGTATATATTAGATCAAAAAGGAATTGCTTGCCATCTTCTTAATTATCAGAGATGACATTAAAATATTGAATAAAAGGTGTAGTGGATTCTGAATTTCCAGAATCAGAATCTTCATGATTAATTTGATGAAGGAATTCATCATCATCTTTTTCAGATGAAGATGGTGAGGAATTGAAAAGTATTCTAGAAAGTTTCTTACAAAGATCAGAATTATCCTGAAATAATTCATTGATCTTCTTTTTGGTAGTACACTTATCTGCCTTGTGGCGAGGCTTGCCACAGGAATAACAAATAATTTCTTTTTGGGAAAATTTATCCTTTCCGGAAAACTTCTTTTTAGGATGCCTTCTCCGTTTATAATAAGGAGGAGGATTTGAAAATTTATTTTCCTTTCTTGAAAAATATTTCTTCTTTGATTTTTTAAATTCCCTTTTCCTTTTAGAGGAGGGAGCTTGAATTTTTCCAATACCAAAAGCTTCACAAAAACAACCTAATTCTTTTCTATATTGTTTTTTCTCAGAAGTATATATAGCTTGTAATTTGAGTTCTTCGCATAATGAAAGTCCTTGATTCTTTACAAAGGCAAAAAGTTGACCATAAATAATTGTTTTGAATGGGATATCTTCAGATCCAATAAATTCTCTTAGTTGTCGAAATACTCTTTGAGCAAATAGGCTTGGAAGGCCTGAAACAAATTTTTCTTTCCAAAATGACTCATTACAGTCACTTCTTCTTAAAACATTTGTTAAAAACATATCTTTATACCAACGATAATCACTTAAAGTTGGACATCTAAGATTTGTTAAAACAATTTTTTGAGCAGATAATTCTTCACGTGGATTTTCCATGAAATACATACCAATAGTAAGAATACGATAGTCACAACAATCGGGAACTGTAAAAGAGACTCCCATATCGTCTTCCATTGTGACAATATGATTAAAAATGTCCAGCAGATCCTGGAGGGTTAAAGAATTATCCCACCAATATTTCAGTTGATCGGTAAATCCTGCAATAAGCATTCCAAAGATAACTTGCTCATTGCTTTCCCTTCTTTTATAGGCGGCTTTTGCTATTCCCATTTCTTGAAGAGTATTGAGTATTTCATTCATGAATAGTATCAGCTTGGTACTGATTTGAATGGAACTTAGATCGTTCTTCATATTGAATATCAGGAGGAGTAGGCCTGGGATAATAATTCCTAGTGGAAATATTTTTCCAAGAACTTTTAATCTTATTAACTTGTTCTGAATTGTTATCAAATTGACATTCCAGATTAGCAATTAGATCTGCTTCAGAGTTATCTGAATCAGACACTTTTGATTCAATTTCTTGAGAATTCCTATGGATAGTGGTAATCTGCTTCGAGGAGGAAGAAGATAATTGAGAAAGATTGTGTGATATCTTAGCAAGAATTTCATCTTGCGCATGAGATGAACTAGTCATTTTAGTAGTAACAAAATAGGGAAAATTATGTGGCTTAAAATGAGGTTGAGAAATATCACTAGGAAACCTTGGAGAGCTAGTCTGAGAATGTAAAGTATTCCCAGTGGATTGACTTTTGAAAGAATCAAACTTAGTAGACAAATGGTCTACTTGATTATCAATTGTATGAAGAGTTTGATTGGTATAATTTTTTTGCTGATATACCTTCAAGACATCTTCAACAATTACTACTTCTTTTCCATGATCTTGTCGCCCTATCTTAAAAGGAGAGTCAATCATTTCTTTCTCTCCTTCCTTTAATTTCAAAGGAGCTAGAGGAGGATGAACAAAATTTACAACTCGACCATCAGAAAGATTCCAATTTTGTCGAAGCTGAGTTTGAACCTGTATAGAAGAAGAGTCGAAAGGATTCTTGATTCCTTTCTTTTGACGAAACAAAGAAAACCATGTGAAGAAAGGAATGTTGACATGCATCCGTTTCATGTCACCATACCATTCTTCCCTAATAGAGGTTTTGAGCTGTTCATCGAAAGCTAAAAACCATACTCTAATTTGAGAATTTTGATAAGAGTTGAAATCGTCTCGGAGATAATCCTTGTTGATTTCGAATTCCTTATCTTGAATGGCGTTTATAAAACTAAAGTCTTGCATTTGAGAAGTTGTAGGAGACTGAGGAGGTGAAGAATGAGTTTCTTCATAAGTAAGAATAGGAGTTTTGAAGTTTACTTTGAATTGTCTGTCAGAGATATCTGACTTAATGTAAGAAAATGAATTTCGAGGATTTGAAAATTTTTGGGGAGAATAAGAGGAGGATGAGGATCGTTCACGAAACGAGCTAAATCTCATTAGAGCACTCTTTTCATCTTCTATGATGTCGTCAAGATCGTTTTGCATAACATTTGGAGGTGGCATAGGGTTTGGAATCCTTAATTCATCTGGAATAGTTATCTTATCCTAGGGTAATCTCTTTGCAGTAGTAACAAGAGATTTCGTATCTTTGGCATGAACTTCTAGGTATACCGTTTCTTCCTTTCAGGAAGGCTCGTGTATGAATTCAGGATTTACAGTAGAGGACATTAGTCGAAAATAAACCCTAAACACAATTGCAAAATTTCTTGCTAAATCTTTGAATTTATTTTGTAAAACATGAAAGTCTAGTATTAAAGAATCTTGAATCAAAGGATCTAAAAGATCTATTGTAAAATCTGGATAGCAATTGAAATAAATAGGACCATTGCAAACCTTTGTTTGAACAATAGCTAATAATGAATATTTATATGTATTTAGTCTATTATCCCTTAAAGCAAGAAATATAGGGCAATCAACTCCTTTATGGACTAAAGGTTTGCCTGCAACCTGAACTAAACCAAAATGAATGTATCTATATTTATTTTGAATGTAATTGTGAATGCCAGCATGAGAGAGTAAATGAATTGTCTCTGTTTCCTTTTGAATGCTTCTAGTTTCTTCATGAGTCCTAATTGAGAATTCAGTTTTGAATTCTAATGGGCCTATATGATAAATGAAACTAGGATTTTCTTAAGGAATGTTCCAGTTTGAAAAATCTACAGGAACATGAATTTCTTGACTTTAAACAGTATTAGTATCGTTAAAACTACTGTTACCTACTGAAAATGCTTTTCTTAACCAGTTAGCCATGAAATTAAATGAACATAATAGGATGAAATGCGTTTTATCTTAAATGGGAATAATGGCACCAACTACCGAGAACACCTAACCAACGGCTTACCAACGGACTTACAGGCTGACCAACACCTTACCAACACTTAACACAGAAAGTAAATCAACTATTATGAAGGCTTAAGAAGATGGCTCTAATACCAAAATAACAGCCCAGGAGGGTATAAATACAAAATAACAGCTAAACTTAAGAAAAGTAAAAAATTTAAAATAAAGAAAACCAAAATTGAATAACTTGAATCGTATTGATATTAAAACTTACAAAGTTTTGAATATGGAGATAACTTCAGAAAATAAAGCTAAAGAAGGAGATTTTAGTGAGGGAGAGTAGTTTTTGTGATTACAAGAGTGGTTGCTAATATTCGCTCTGCCTTGAACAATGGCAGGATGAGTCTAATTATAAGAAATGAAAAGTAAAGACTACAGTTATGAATACACTGGATGAAGCCAAGTGTTGAAATCTTTAAATTGAGGCCGCTGCTTTTGAGCTGCTTGTCTTTTGTGCTGGAGAGATAAGAGCCGTAGCTTTTGAAAAGTAACCTTTTCCTTTTTGAAAATATTGAACCCGTGCTTTTTCTTTTACAGCAAAGAAAAGTATGTCGGTGGATGACGACAAAAGACGTTTGATGAGTCATCTGCTTTATTTTGGAATTAATTTAAAATCTTGAACCAAATAGTGAATTTCTGGACGGGCTCTGGGTTTAACCCGAATTTGAATACCTGCATAAAATAATAATTAGAAAAGGAAAAGTGTCCCTAATTTTTGCCTAAGAAAAAAAATACTTAGCGGGACGTTTTTTAATCCTTTTTTTATATATATATATAATCAAAGGGATCTTAAGAAAACGGACCCCCATGGGGATCTGAAAAGTCAGACCCAGATTTTGAATCACTATCAGAATCATCGGAGTCTTCTGATTTGAAAAGCTTTATCAGTCTGCGAGCTTAAGAAGGATCTGCAGTAAGCAGTTGAAGAGCTTGATGCTCGGTTTGATCAAGTGGTTTTTCCTTTGAGGAAGAAGCCATGGAATGCTTTGGAGGGGAAGAATTCTTGAATAACCATTCGACCTTTTTCCCATATTGAATAAAATTACGAACATTATCTGTAGAACAGATTTCAGTAGAAAATTTATCCCACCATTTGATCTTGAATTCTCGGACTAACGAGAGTGGGTAAGGAGAAGGAAGAACTTGTTTGAGTGTATAACACCAACATAAGGTCCATGGGATCTTGAATTCAGCATGAAAATTAACTTGCCTTGTATAAAGTTCACCTTTTGAATTGGTGACAAAGGCTTTGAATCCATCAAAACATATTTAAGGGTAAATATCTGTGGTTGGAGCAAACAGTACCACCAATGATAAAACCAAGTTGGGAATTCTTTTGGACAGTATTTATTGAAAAAAACCATGAATGATCAAAGGCTTGGAGTAAAAAGGTTCTATACCAGGCCATTTTGTAGTCAAAGTATGAGTAGGTTTGGGGAATGAATCTTTTGGTAAAGGTTTTTTCGGCATAAGGTGATGTTCATTCTTTAGATGTTATCACCTTTTTGATGATGCATTTTGAGTAAACAATTTTACTAGATTGACCCTTTTCATGCTTAATCTCAGTTGAATTTGAGTCGACAAGAATAAATTCATAGAATCTCTGATTCTTGGCAGGAGTGTCAGGGAACCATTCGCAACCTTCTGGGAAAGTATTGCGGTTTAGTTTTTGAATAGTTTGGAGTGGTTGAGATTCTTTGAAAGCAGTTAGGAATAAAGTTTCGAAAGGAGTTTTTGTAAAATAGGCTGAACGTGCTTTTGTTTTTTGATTATTTGAAGAGGAAGATGGTTTTTGTGGATTTGAAGGAATGGTTTCTTTTTTAATGGTTTGTGCATAGGATAATTGAGGGAATTCAAATCTATTTGAAAGAGGTATATTTGTATGAGTTCTGGGATTTGAAGGGTTTCCAGTGGTTTGAATCTTCATTTCATAGTCATCAACTGAATGATAACCTTATAACCTTTTGAATTCTTTTGTGTCTTCTGAGACCTTTTGGAGGTCATGTTTTCCCTGCAAAAATTCTCTCGTAAGGAAATCGGGAAGGGAATTTTTATCTCCATTAATAAATTGAATATCAAAATCAAAACTTACTAAGATAGCTTGCCATCTAGCAAACTGTTGCTTTGAAACCAAATTTTGAACATCTTTTTCTAAAACTTCTTTTGCCGATTTGCAATCAACACATAAAAGAAATTTTTTATTGTAAAGATCATCTTGAAATTTTGAAATACACAAAACTATCGATAGAATTTCTTTTCTAATGGTAGAATAGTTTTTTTGTGGTCCAAGCCAGACACCAGAATGAAATCTAACTAATTGTTCTTTCTTTTCTATCTTTTGTTTGAGAATACCTCCATAACCTATATCGGAGGCATCTGTTTCTACTATCATGAATGCATCAGGATTTGGAATGCCTAGACAAGGAAGAGACCTGGCCTTTTCTTTTAATAGTCGAACAATATGAGTATGCTTATCAGACCATGCAGGAGGATTCTTTTGTAATCTTTGAAATAAAGGCATACATGTTTGTCTTAATTTTGGGAAAAAATCGGATACATAATTAAGACAACCAAGAAACCTTTGTAATTGAGTCTTGTCCTTGATTTCATCAGGGAATTTATCTGTAAAATCAATAGCCCTATCAATAGGCTTAATTGTTCCTTGATGAATATCATGTCCAAGAAACCTTATTTTTGTTTGGAAAAGTTTCATTTTAGAAGCAGAAACAACTAATCCATTTTTTTCAATGACATGAAGAAATGTATGGAGATGTTTGAAATGCTGATCTAAACTTTTAGAAAATATGAAAACATCGTCTATATAAACAATTGAAAAAGATGATTAAGGATTTAAAATATCATTCATAACGTTTTGAAATTATGAGGGAGCGCTCTTGAGACTAAAAGGCATTACATTCCATTCATAATGACCAAATGGAACTGTATATGCTGTCTTATACCTATCTTCTTTGGCAATTTGGATTTGCCAGAATCCATATTTCATCGTAAATTTTGAAAATATTTTTGAACCGTAAAGCCTTTTGAGTAAATCTCTTTTGTTAGGAATAGGATATCTTATCCATTGAGAAACCTTATTTAGAGGCTTATAATTAATAACAAGACGAGGGACTCCTCGTTCTTTCTTAGCTTGGTTCATGACATAACAAGCTGCGCGACTCCAAGGAGATTTGGAGGATCTTATTAGCTTTTTATCAAGGAGAGATTGAATCTCTTTTTTGCAATATTCTAAGAGCTCAAAATTCATTTGTATTGGTCTTGCTTTGGTAGGAATTTTTTTTTCTGAGAAGCCTGGTTCATAAGGAGTGTGTCACCATAGGCTTTTTTCTATCCCAAAAAGCATTTGGTAAATCTGAACAGACTTTATTGTTAAAAACATTTTATAAATCAGTAATTTTCTTTTGAATAGAAGGATGTTGTAATTGTAATTCAATTTTATGAAAAGAAATATCATTTTTTAAAACAGAAATTTGATGTTAATTGAATTTATTTGTTGATAAACTGAAGAAGACTGGAGTAAGGAAATATCTTTTTGTAAAATAGGACAAAGAAATTTAAAAGAAATTGTTTTTCCAAAAATTTTTGTATGAACTCCTTCATGATCAACAGAAAACGGGTATATTTGAGTTAGAAAAGGCGTTGCAAGTATAATTTCTTCCTTGATATCCTTAACTACTGTAAAAGTATTTTTGAAGGAGTATTTATCATTCACAATATAAGCTTTGGAAATCTTATGTTGAATTTGAAGAGGAGAACCATTAGCCCCATATAATTGGGTCTTAGTATTTTCGTAAAATTTTGAAGGAACCAGTCCGTCTTTGATACAATTTTGATCTGCACCACTATCTACTAGGGCACGATAGTTTGCAGAAAAGCCCTTAACCTTTAAGGTAGCTAGAACATACCATTTTTTAAAATTGATTTTATTGACCGGCTGAACAAAATCAATTGTCTTTGAGGTAGAAGGAGATCTTGAAGAGAATCCTTCTGAGGATTTTCTATGAGAGAGAGTCTCGTTTCAATCTCTAAATCTTTCAATTGTAGAGAGTTAAGATTCTTTTGAATTTCTGAAACTTGTGCTTTAAGAGAATTTATCTTTATCTCGTGTTGTACTAAATTGTAGTAAGAGATTTAGATTCCAAGGGAAAATTTAATATTCCTGGAATAGTTGAAGGATATTTTTCAAAAAGTTTTGAAATACTAAAAGGCTCAGTTAATGGAATTTGAGAGCTTGAACCAGGAGTTTCTTTCAGGACCAAAGATTTAAGACGTAATAAAGCGTCTTTTTTAATCTCAGGGTCTTGAACTCTATCTATTGGATCAAAAAGGAATTGCTTATCATCTTCTTTATTATCAGAGATGACACTTACAGATTGAATAAAAAGTGTAGTGGATTCTGAATTTCCACAATCAGAATCTTCATGATTAATTTGATGAAGGAAATCATCATCATCTTTTTCAGATGAAGATGTTGAGGAATTGAGAAGTATGCCAGAAAGTTTCTCACAAAGATCAGAATTATCCTGAAATAATTCATTGATCTTCTTTTTGGTAGTACACTTATCTGCCTTGTGGCCAGGCTTGCCACAAGAATAACAAATAATTTCTTTTTGGGAAAATTTATCCTTTTCGGAAAATTTCTTTTTAGGATGCCTTCTCCGTTTATAATAAGGAGGAGGATTCGAAAAATTCTTTTCCTTTCTTGAAAAATATTTCTTCTTTGATTTTTTAAATTCCCTTTTCCTTTTAGAGGAGGGAGCTTGAATTTTTCCAATACTAAAAGCTTCACAAAAACAATCTAATTCTATTCTAGATTGTTTTTTCTCAGAAGTATATTTAGCTTGTAATTTGAGTTCTTCGCATAATGAAAGTCCTTCATTCTTTACAAAGGCAAAGAGTTAACCATAAGTAATTTTTTGAATGGGATTTGTTCAGATCCAATAAATTCTCTTAGTTTTCAAAATAATCTTTGAGCAAATAGGCTTGGAAGGCATGAAACAAATTTTTCTTTCCAAAATGACTCATTACAGTCACTTCTTCTTAAAACATATGTTACAAATAGGCTTGGATGTCCTGAAACAAATTTTTCTTTCCAAAATGACTCATTACAGTCACTTCTTCTTAAAATACATGTTAAAAACATATCTTTATACCAACTATAATCACTTAAAGTTGGACATCTAAGATTTGTTAAAACAATTTTTTGAGCAGATAATTCTTCACGTGGATTTCCCACAAAATACTTACCAATAGTAAGAATAAGATAGTCACAACAATCGGGAACTGTAAAAGAGACTCCCATATCAGCTTCCATTGTGACAGTATGATTAAAAATGTCCAGCTGATCCTGGAGGGTTCAAGAATTATACCACCAATTTTTCAATTGACCGGTAAATCCTGCAATAAGCATTCCAAAGATAACTTGCTCATTGCTTTCCCTTATTTTATAGGTGGCTTTTGCTATTCCCATTTCTTGAAAAGTATTGAGTATTTCATACTCAGATTTACCATCTATATTCCATTCATAAATAGTATCAGCTTGGTACTGATTTGAATGGAACTTAGATCGTTCTTTATATTGAATATCAGGAGGAGTAGGCCTGGGATAATAATTCCTAGTGGGAGTATTTTTCCAAGAACTTTTAATCTTATTAACTTGTTCTGGATTGTCGTTAAATTGACATTCCAGATTAGCAATAAGATTTGCTTCAGAGTTATCTGAATCAGACTCTTCTGATTCAATTTCTTGAGAATTCCTATGAATAGTGGTAAATTGCTTCGAGGAGGAAGAAGATAACTGATCAAGACTGTGTGATATCTTAGCAAGAATTTCATCTTGCGCATGAGATGAACTAGTCATTTTAGTAGTAACAAAATAGGGAAAATTATGTGGCTTAAAATGAGGTTGAGAAATATCACTAGGAAACCTTGGAGAGCTAGTCTGAGAATGTAAAGTATTCCCAGTGGATTGACTTTTGAAAGAATCTAACTTAGTAGACAAATGGTCTACTTGATTAGCAATTGTATTAAGAGTTTGATTGGTATAATTATTTTGCTGATATACCTTCAAGACATCTTCAACAAATAATGCTTCTATTCCATGATCTTGTCTCCCTATTTTATGCGGAGACTCCATCAATTCTTTCTCTCCTTCCTTTAATTTCAAAGGAGCCAGAGGAGGATGAACATAATTTACAACTCGACCATCAGAAAGATTCCAATTTTGTCGAAGCTGAGTTTGAACCTGTATAGAAGAAGAGTCGAAAGGATTTTTGATTCCTTTCTTTTGACAAAATAAAGAAAACCATGTGAAGAAAGGAATGTTGACATGCATCCGTTTCATTTCACCATACCATTCTTCCCTTATGGAGGTTTCGAGCGGCTCATCGAAAGCTAAAAACCATACTCTAATTTGACAATTTTGATAAGAGTTGAAATCGTCTCGGAGATAATCCTTGTTGATTTCAAATTCCTTATGTTGAATTGTGTTTTTAGAACTATAGTCTTGCATTTGAGAAGCTGTAGGAGACTGAGGAGGTGAAGAATGAGTTTCTTCATAAGTAGGAATAGGAGTTCTGAAGTTTACTTTGAATTGTCTGTCAGAGATATCTGACTTAGAGTAAGAAAATGAATTTCGAGGATTTGAAAATTTTTGGGGAGAATAAGAGGAGGATGAGGATCCTTCACGAAAAGAGCTAAATCTCATTAGAACACTCTTTTCATCTTCTATGATGTCGTCAAGATCCTTTTGCATAACATTTGGAGGTGGCATAGGGTTTGGAATCCTTAATTCATCTGGAATAGTTATCTTATCCCAGGGTAATCTCTTTGCAGTAGTAACAAGAGATTTCGTATCTTTGGCATGAACTTCTAGGAATACCGTTTCTTCCTTTGAGGAAGCCTCGTGTATGAATTTAGGAATTACATTAGAGGACATTAGTCGAAAATAATCCCTAAACACAATTGCAAAATTTCTTGCAAAATCTTTGAATTTATTTTGTAAAACATGAAAGTCTAGTATTAAAGAATCTTGAATCAAACGATCTAAAAGATCTATTGTAAAATCGGGATAGCAAGTGAAATAAATAGGACCATTGCAAACATTTGTTTGAACATAGCTAATAATGAATCTTTATATGTATTTAGTCTATTATCCCTTAAAGCAAGAAATATAGGGTTATCAACTCCTTTATGGACTAAAGGTTTGACTGCTACTTGAACTAAACCAAAATGAATGTATCTATATTCATTTTGAATGTAATTGCGAATGTGAGCATGAGAGAGTAAATGAATTGTCTTTGTTTCCTTTTGAATGCTTCTAGTTTCTTCATGAGTCCTAATTGAGAATGCAGTTTAGAATTCTAATGGCCTATATGATAAAGGAAACTAGATTTTTCTTTAGAAATGTTCCAGTTTCAAAAATCTACATGAACATGAATTTCTTGACTTTGAACAGTATTAGTATCGTTAAAACTACTGTTACCTACTGAAAATGCTTTTCTTAACCAGTTAGCCATGAGATTAAATGAACATAATAAGATGAAATGCCTTCTATCTTAAATGGGAACAGTGGGACCACCTACCGGGAACACCTAACCAACGGCTTACCAACGGACTTACAGGCTGACCACACCTTACCAACACTTAACATAGAAAGTAAAGCAACTATTGTGGATACTTAAGAAGATGGCTCTGATACCAAAATAACAGCCCAGGAGGGTATAAATACAAAATAACAGCTAAACTTAAGAAAAGTAAAAAATTTAAAATAAAGAAAACCAAAATTGAATAACTTGAATCGTATTGATATGAAAACTTACAAAGTTTTGAATCTATAGATAACTTTAGAAAATAAAGCTAAAGAAGGAGATTTTAGTGAGGGAGAGTATTTTTTGTGATTACAAGAGTGGTTGCTAATATTCGCTCTGCCTTGAACAATGGCAGGTTGAGTCAAATTATAGGAAATGAAAAGTAAAGACTACAGTTATGAATACATTGGATAAAGCCAAGTGTTGAAATCTTTAAATTGAGGCAGCTGCTTTTGAGATGCTTGTCTTTTGTGCTGGAGAGATAAGAGTCGTAGCTTTTGAAAAGTAACCTTTTCCTTTTTGAAAATATTGAACCTGTGCTTTTGCTTTTACAACAAAAAAAAGTATGTCGGTGGATGACGACAAAAGACTTTTGATGAGTCATCTGCTTTATTTTGGAATTAATTTAAAATCTTGAACTAAATAGTGAATTTCTAGACGGGCTCTGGATTTAACCCGAATTTGAATACCTGTATAAAATAATAATTAGAAAAGGAAAACTGTCCCTAATTTTTGCCTAAGAAAAATAATTCTTAGCGGGACGTTTTTTAATCCTTTATATATATATATATATATAATCAAAGGGATCTTGAGAAAACGGACCACCATGGGGATCTGAAAAGTCTGACCCAGATTTTGAATCACTATCAGAATCATCGTAGTCGTCTGATTTGAAAAGCTTTATTAGTTTGCGAGATTGAGAAGGATCTGCAATCAGTAGTTGAAGAGCTTGATGCTCGATTTGATCAAGTGGTTTTTCCTTTGAGGAAGAAGCCATGGAATGCTTTGGAGGGGAAGAATTCTTGAATTACCATTCGACCTTTTCCCATATTGAATCAAATTACGAACATTATCTGCAGAACATATTTCAGTAGAAAATCTATCCCACCATTTGATCTTGAATTCTCGGACTAACGAGAGTGGGTAAGGAGAAGGAAGAACTTGTTTGAGTGTATAACACCAACATAAGATCCATGTGATCTTGAATTCAGCATGAAAATTAACCTGCCTTGTATAAAGTTCACCTTTTGAATTGGTGACAAAGGCTTTGAATCCATCAAAACATATTTGAGGGTAAATATCTGTGGTTGGAGCAAACATGTACCACCAATGATAAAACCAAGTTGGGAATTCTTTTGGACAGTATTTATTGAAAGTAAAAAACCATGAATGATCAAAGGCTTGGAGTAAAAAGGTTCTATACCAGGCCATTTTGTAGTCAAAGTATGAGTAGGTTTGGGGAATGAATCTTTTGGTAAAGGTATTTTCGGCATAACGTGATTTCCATTCTTTAGATGTTATCACCTTCTTGATGATGCATTTTGAGTAAACAATCTTACTAGATTGATCCTTTTCATGCTTGATCTCAGTTGAATTTGAGTCGACAAGAATAAATTTATAGAATCTCTGATTCTTGGCAGGAGTGTCGTCAAATTGACATTCCAGATTAGCAATAAGATATGCGTCAGAGTTATCTGAATCAGACTCTTCTGATTCAATTTCATGAGAATTCCTATGGATAGTGGTATTCTGGTTCGAGGAGGAAGAAGATAATTGAGAATGACTGTGTGATATCTTAGCAAGAATTTCATCTTGCGCGTGATATGAACTAGTCATTTTAGTAGTAACAGAATAGGGAAAATTCTGTGGCTTAAAATGAGGTTGAGAAATATCACTAGGAAACCTTGGAGAGCTAGTCTGAGAATGTAAAGTATTCCCAGTGGATTGACTTTTGAAAGAATCTAACTTAGTAGACAAATGGTCTACTTGATTAGCAATTGTATTAAGAGTTTGATTGGTATAATTATTTTGCTGATATACCTTCAAGACATCTTCAACAAATAATGCTTCTATTCCATGATCTTGTCTCCCTATTTTATGCGGAGACTCCATCAATTCTTTCTCTCCTTCCTTTAATTTCAAAGGAGCCAAGGAGGATGAACTTAATTACAACTCACCATCGAAAGATTCCAATTTTGTCGAAGCCGAGTTTGAACCCGTATAGAAGAAGAGTCGAAAGGATTTTTGATTCCTTTCTTTTGACAAAATAAAGAAAACCATGTGAAGAAAGGAATGTTGACATGCATCCGTTTCATTTCACCATACCATTCTTCCCTTATGGAGGTTTCGAGCGGCTCATCGAAAGCTAAAAACCATACTCTAATTTGAGAATTTTGATAAGAGTTGGAATCGTCTCGGAGATAATCCATGTTGATTTCGAATTCCTTATCTTGAATTGTGTTTATAGAACTATAGTCTTGCATTTGAGAAGCAGAGACGAGGAGGTGAAGAAGGATTTCTTCACAAGTAGGAATACGAGTTTTGAAGTTTACTTTGAATCGTCGGAGATATCGACTTAGCGTAAGAAAATGAATTTCGAGGATTTGAAAATTTTTGGGGAGAATAAGAGAGGATGAGGATCCTTCACAAAAGAGCTAAATCTCATTAGAACACTCTTTCATCTTCTATGATGTCGTCAAGATCCTTTTGCATAAATTTGGAGGTAGCATAGGGTTTGGAATCCTTAATTCATCCGGAATAGTTATCTTATCCCAGGGTAATCTCTTTGCGGAGTAACAAGAGATTTCGCATCTTTGGCATGAACTTCTAGGAATACCATTTCTTCCTTTGAGGAAGGCTCGTGTATGAATTTAGGATTTACAGAGAGGACATTAGTCGAAAATAAACCCTAAACATAATTGCAAAATTTGGCAAAATCTTGAATTTATTTTGTAAAACATGAAAGTCTAGTATTAAAGAACTTGAAACAAAGGATCTAAAAAATCTAGTGTAAAACCGGATAGCAATTGAAATAAATAGGACCATTGCAAACATTTGTTCGAACAATAGCTAATAATGAATCTTTATATGTATTTAGTCTATTATCCCTTAAAGCAAGGAATATAGGGCAACAACCCTTTATGGACTAAAGGTTACCGCAACCAACTAAACCAAAATAAATGTATCCATATTTATTTTGAATGTAATCGAAGCCGCATGAGAGAGAAATGAATTATCTCCGCTTCCTTTGAATGCTTTTAGTTTCTTCATGAGTCCTAATTGAGAATCCAGTTTGAATTCTAATGGGCCCATATGATAAATGAAACTAGGATTTTCTTTAGAATTCCAGTTTGAAAAACTACAGAACATGAATTTCTTGACTTTCAACGAATAGTATCGTTAAAACTACCGTACCTACAAAATGCTTTCTTAACCAGTTAGCCATGAGATTAAACGAACATAATAAGATGAAAAGCCTTCATCTTAAATGGGAACAGTGGACCACCTACAGAACACCTAACCAACGGCTTACCAACGATTACGGCAACAGACATTACCAACACTTAACACATAAAGTAAAGCAACTATTATGGACGCTTAAAAGATGGCTCGATACAAAATAACAGCCCAAGGGTATAAATACAAAATAACACTAAACCAAAGAAAAGTAAAAAAATTTCAAATAAAGAAAACCAAAATTGAATAACTTGAATCGATTGATATTAAAACTTACAAAGTTTTAAATGAGACAACTTCGAAATAAAAGCTAAAGAAGGAGATTTTAGTGAGGAGAGTATTTTTGTGATTACAAGAGTGGTTGCAATATTCGCTCGCCTTAACAATGGCGGATGAGTTTAATCATAGGAAATGAAAAGTAAAGACTACGTTATGAATACATTGATGAAGCCAAGTGTTGAAATCTTTAAATAGGCCACCGCTTTTGAGATGCTTTCTTTTGTCTGATAGATAGACGCAGCTTTGAAAAGTAACCTTTCCTTTGAAAATATTGAACCAGTGCTTTTGCTTTTACAGCAAAAAAAGTATGTCGGTGGATGACGACAAAAGACTTTTGATCATCATCTGCCGTATTTTGGAATTAATTTAAAACTGAACCAAATAGTGAATTTCCGGACGGCCGGATTTAAGCCAATTTGAATACCTAGATAAAATAATAATTAGAAAAGGAAAAGTGCCCTAATTTTTGCCTAAGAAAAATAATTCTTAGCGGACGTTTTTAATCCTTAATATATATATATATATATATATATATATATATATATATATATATATATATATATATAATCAATGGGATCTTGAGAAAATGGACCCCCATGGGGACCGAAAAGTCGACCCATTTTGAATCATTATCGAACATCGGAGTCTTCGATTGAAAAGCTTTATCAGTCTACGAGCTTGAAAAGGATCTACAATAAGCGTGCGAGCTTGATGTTCGGTTTGATCAAGTGGTTTTCCTTTGAGGAAGAAGCCACGCAATGCTTTGAGGAAGAATTCTTGAATGACCATTCGACCTTTTCCCATATTAAATAAAAGGAAGAATTGACGTAAATAATCCCACTTTCACCGTCTTCTCAAAATAATCCCAACTTTGGATTATTGCATAATAATCTCAACTTTTGAGGGGACCTTCTAGAAATAAGTCAAACTATCTTTTTTCTTGCCTACACTAATCCATTTTAGGTCTATAATATATTGAAAATTAATAGTTCGGATTATTATGAGAAGGTACCTCCTAAAGTTGGGATTATTCTAAAATAATATAAAGTTGGGATTATTTTCAGAAGACGGGTGAAAGTTGGGATTATTCATGTCAATTTTTCCTAAATAAAATTATGAACATTTCAATATGGGGAATAAAACCAAGTTGGGAATTTTGTGGTTCTGCAGATAATGTTCGTAATTTTATTCAATATGGGGAAAAGGTCGAATGGTCATTCAAGAATTCTTCCCCTCTAAAGCATTCCATGGCTTCTTCCTCAAAGGAAAAACCACTTGATCAAACCGAGCATCAAGCTCTTCAACTGCTTATTGCAGATCCTTCTCAAGCTCGAAGACTGATAAAGCTTTTCAAATCAGAAGACTCCGATGATTCTGATAGTGATTCAAAATCTAGGTCTGACTTTTCAAATCCCTATGGGGGTCCGTTTTCTCAACATCCCTTTGATTATATATATATATATATATATATATATATATATATATATATATATATAAAGAGATTAAAAAACATCCGGCTAAGAATTATTTTTCTTAGGCAAAAATTAGGGACACTTTTCCTTTTATAATTATTATTTTATGCAGGTGTTTAAATTCGGGTTAAATCCAGAGCCAGTCCAGAAATTCACTATTTGGTTCAAGATTTTAAATTAATTACAAAATAAAGCAGATGACTCATCAAAAGTCTTTTGTCGTCATCCACCGACATACTTTTCTTTGCTGTAAAAGCAAAAGCACTGGTTCAATATTTTCAAAAAGGAAAAGGTTACTTTTCAAAAGCTACGGCTCTAATCTATCCAGCACAAAAGAAAAGCATCTCAAAAGCAGTGGCCTCAATTTAAAGATTTCAACACTTGGCTTCATCCAATGTATTCATAACTGTAGTCTTTACTTTTCATTTCCTATAATTAGACTCATCCTGCCATTGTTCAAGGCAGAGCGAATATTAGCAACCGCTCTTGTAATCACAAAAAAAAACTCTCCCTCACTGAAATCTCCTTCTTTAGCTATATTTTCTGAAGTTATCTCCAGATTCAAAACTTTGTAAGTTTTAATATCAATACGATTCAAGTTATTCAATTTTGGTTTTCTTTATTTTAAATTTTTTACTTTTCTAAAGTTTAGCTGTTATTTTGTATTTATACCCTCATAGGCTGTAATTTTGGTATCAGAGCCATCTTCTTAAGCGTCCATAATAGTTGCTTTACTTTCTGTGTTAAGTGTTGGTAAGGTGTTGGTCAGCCTGTAAGTCCGTTGGTAAGTCGTTGGTTAGGTGTTCCTGATAGGTGGTCCCATTGTTCCCAATTAAGATAAAAGACATTTCATCTTATTATGTTCATTTAATTTCATGGCTAACTGGTTAAGAAAAGCATTTTCAGTAGGTAACAGTAGTTTTAACGATACTAATACTGTTCAAAGTCAAGAAATTCATGTTCCTGTACATTTTTCAAACTGGAACATTCCTTAAGAAAATCCTAGTTTCATTTATCATATAGGCCCATTAGAATTCAAAACTGCATTCTCAATTAGGACTCATGAAGAAACTAGAAGCATTCAAAAGGAAACAGAGACAATTCATTTACTCTCTCATGCTGGCATTCGCAATTACATTCAAAATAAATATAGATACATTCATTTTGGTTTAGTTCAGGTTGCAGTCAAACCTTTAGTCCATAAAGGAGTTGATTGCCCTATATTCCTTGCTTTAAGGGATAATAGACAAAATACATATAAAGATTCATTATTAGCTATTGTTCAAACAAATGTTTGCAATGCTCCTATTTATTTCAATTGCTATACAGATTTTCCAATAGATCTTTTAGATCCTTTGATTCAAGATTCTTTAATACTAGACTTTCATGTTTTACAAAATAAATTCAAAGATTTTGAAAGAAATTTTGCAATTGTGTTTAGGGTTTATTTTCGACTAATGTCCTCTACTGTAAATCCTAAATTCATACACGAGTCTTCCTCAAAGGAAGAAACGGTATTCCTAGAAGTTCATGCCAAAGATACAAAATCTCTTATTACTACTGCAAAGAGATTACCCTGGGATAAGATAACTATTCCATATGAATTAAGGATTCCAAACCCTATGCTACCTCCAAATGTTATGCAAAAGGATCTTGACGACATCATTGAAGATGAAAAGAGTGTTCTAATGTGATTTAGCTCTTTTTGTGAAGGATTCTCATCCTCCTCTTATTCTCCCCAAAAATTTTCAAATCCTCGAAATTCATTTTCTTACTCTAAGTCAGATATCTCTGACAGACAATTCAAAGTAAACTTCAAAACTCCTATTCCTACTTATGAAGAAACTCATTCTTCACCTCCTCAGTCTCCTACAGCTTCTCAAATGCAAGACTTTAGTTCTATAAACACAATTCAAGATAAGGAATTCGAAATCAACAAGGATTATCTCCGAGACGATTTCAACTCTTATCAAAATTCTCAAATTAGAGTATGGTTTTTAGCTTTCGATGAACCGCTCAAAACCTTCATAAGGGAAGAATGGTATGGTGACATGAAACGGATGCATGTCAACATTCCTTTCTTCACATGGTTTTCACATGGTTTTCTTTATTTTGTCAAAAGAAAGGAATCAAAAATCCTTTCGACTCTTCTTCTATACAGGTCCAAACTCAGCTTCGACAGAATTGGAATCTTTTTGATAGTCGAGTTGTAAATTATGTTAATCCTCCTCTGGCTCCTTTAAAAGTAAAGGAAGGAGAGAAAGAAATGATTGTGTCTCCTTTTAAAATAGGGCGACAAGATCATGGAAAAGAAGCGGTAATTGTTGAAGATGTCTTGAAGGTATATCAGCAAAATAATTATACCAATCAAACTCTTCATGCAATTGCAAATCAAGTAGACCATTTGTCTACTAAGTTAGATTATTTCAAAAGTCAATCCACTGGGAATACATTACATTCTCAGACTAGCTCTCCAAGGTTTCCTAGTGATATTTCTCAACCTCTTTTTAAGCCACAAAATTTTCCCTATTCTATTACTACTAAAATGACTAGTTCATCTCATGCGCAAGAGGAAATTCTTACTAAGATATCACACAGTCTTTCTCAATTATCTTCTTCCTCCTCGAAGCAGATTACCACTATCCATAGGAATTCTCAAGAAATTGAATCAGAAGAGTCTGATTCAGATAGCTCTGAAGCAGATCTTATTGCTAATCTGGAATGTCAATTTGACGACAATCTAGAACAAGTTAATAAGATTAAAAGTTCTTGGAAAAATACTTCCACTAGGAATTATTATCCTAGGCCTACTCCTCCTGATATTCAATATGAAGAACGATCTAAGTTCCATCATTCAAATTAGTACCAAGCTGATACTATTCATGCATGAATGGAATATAGATGGTAAATCTGAGTATGAAATACTCAATACTCTTCAAGAAATGGGAATGGCAAAAGCCGCCTATAAAAGAAGGGAAAGCAATGAGCAAGTTATCTTTGAAATGCTTATTGTAGGATTTACCGGTCAACTGAAAGATTGGTGGGATAATTCTTTAACCCTCTAGGATCAGCTGGACATTTTTAATCATACTGTCCCAATGGAAGATGATATGGGAGTCTCTTTTACAGTTCCCGATTGTTGTGACTATCTTATTCTTACTATTGGTATGTATTTCGTGGGAAATCCACGTGAAGAATTATCTGCTCAAAAAATTTTTTAAATAAATCTTAGATGTCCAACTTTAAGTGATTATCGTTGGTATAAAGATATAAAAACATATGTTTTAAGAAGAAGTGACTGTAATGAGTCATTTTGGAAAGAAAAATTTGTTTCAGGCCTTCCAAGCCTATTTGCTCAAAGAGTATTTCGAAAACTAAGAGAATTTATTGGATCTGAAGAAATCCCATTCAAAACAATTACTTATGGTCAACTTTTTGCCTTTGTAAGGAATGAAGGACTTTCATTATGCGAAGAACTCAAATTAAAAGCTAAATATACTTCTGAGAAAAAACAATCTAGAAAAGAATTAGGTTGTTTTTGTGAAGCTTTTGGTATTGGAAAAATTCAAGCTCTCACCTCTAAAAGGAAAAGGGAATTTAAAAAATCAAAGAAGAAATATTTTTCAAGAAAGGAAAAGAATTTTTCAAATCCTCCTCCTTATTATAAACGGAGAAGGCATCCTAAAAAGAAGTTTTCCGGAAAGGATAAATTTTCCCAAAAAGAAATTATTTGTTATTCCTGTGGCAAGCATGGCCACGAGGCAAATAAGTGTACTACCAAAAAGAAGATCAATGAATTATTTCAGGATAATTCTGATCTTTGTGAGAAACTTTCTAGAATACTTCTCAATTCCTCACCATCTTCATCTGAAAAAGATGATGATGATTTCCTTCATCAAATTAATCATGAAGATTCTGATTCTAGAAATTTAGAATCCACTACACCTTTTATTCAATCTTTGAATGTCATATCTGATAATAAACAAGATGACAAGCAATTCCTTTTTGATCTAACAGATAGAGTTCAAGACCCTGAGATTAAAAAAGACGCTTTATTACGTCTTAAATCTTTGGTCCTGAAAGAAACTCCTGGTTCAAGCTCTCAAATTCCATTAACTGAGCCTTTTAGTATTTCACAACTTTTTGAAAAATATCCTTCAACTATTCCACGAAAATCAAATTTTCCCTTGGAATCTAAATCCCTTACTACCAATTTAGTACAACAAGAGATAAATTCTCTTAAAGCACAAGTCTCAGAAATTCAAAAGAATCTTCAGTCTCTAAAATTGAAAGATTTAGAGATTGAAACGAGACTCTCTCTCATAGAGAATCCTCAGAAGGATTCTCTTCAAGAAAATTCTCCTTCTACCTCAAAGACAATTGATTTTGTTCAGCAGGTCAATAAAATCAATTTTCAAAAATGGTATGTTCAAGCTACCTTAAAGGTTAAGGACTTTTCTGCAAACTATCTTGCCTTAGTAGATAGTGATTAACCAAGGTTTAAGATAATCGCCCTAATTAGTGATTAAGTGAAGAGTTTGAGTCAATCGCCCTAATAAGCGACTAATCAATGATTGAAATAACCACCTTCTTTAGTGATCACGTTTATGGTTTTCAAGAGGTCTTAGAAGTTTGCTTCCTTATTTGAAGGCTTTTGAGAAATAATCTTGATTGAAGATTATTAAGTCATTTAGAGAGAAATGATCAGTTTGAGATCAAATTTCGAGATTGTGTTTGACTAATCGGAATTTGGCCATTTAAAGCGAGACACGTGAAACAACCTAAAATCAATTCGGAGATCATAATTACCAATCTAATTATGTCAAATTATATGATTAATCCATTTGAATATGGAGAACAAATTTTAAAATGTAGGATGGATCACCATACAATTTAACTTAGCTAGATTTGCAATTTTTCCTCTTAATTGAGATTGGGTCATTTGATTCATATACTATGATATATTGGGCCCAACATGAAAAATTTATAACATTGGTTTCTCATTTTATTTGAAAAGAGTTGTGGAATTATTTATGAAAATTATGCATAAACATCTCCATGTTTTTCATTCATTGAGTGATGCAATAACTATTTATAAAGAATTATTATTACAACAAAATGTACAAACTCTATGATCTATACAAAATCTTCAATCTTCATCTTCACCATGAGGCTCCTTGATCTTCATCTCCTTGAATGGGCTTTGGAATTCATGTTTATTTGTAAACTTGTGAAAATTAGAGATTAATTAACCTCTTTGATTTTGATTTTTTATGACAATTTTTACTAATTTTATTTACATGATAAAATGAGTCATTTTAAGAGAAACTTAATTTTTTTGATTTTTTAATTAACATTTTCGTATGAAGAAAACAATTTTTTTTTATGAAAGTTGAGTTAACCACTTTATTTCATTATCCAGATTGCACTTTTGTTCTTGTACTGACTTTCAAAAATCATAACTTTATGTAGAAAGCATTAAATTGAGAATTTCATACATCTATAGATAGATCAGGGAGTTTTTTATGTTGTGTCAAAATTATGGTGAATTTTATGCCAAAACTGGTCAAAACAGGATCTTTGTTCAATTTATTCTTTAAAACCTAACTTATTGAACTTATTTTTAAGTTAATTTTGGTATCAGTATTCTAGACACCTTGAAAGACTAGACTGGAAATTTTCAATTGAATTAGACATTTTTAAGACCATTTTGTATTTATTTTCTTAACTGAAGAGAAAGTCAGTTTTCTGAAACTTAGTGATTTACATAAACATTTTTGTAAAAATGATGGAAAATTGTATAAAATTCATATGAACATTATTTTTATATTTTTGAAAATCTACTGATGTTTTCTTCAAACTTGATGTTTTTAGTTTTGTCTAAATGATTTTATTTTTGAACTTTATTGATAGACCAATCCTAGGTGGTACTGGACAAAATCAGTTTTTCACAACAAAGTTGTATGATTTTAATTTATTTGTAAAAAATTCGTTTTTTAGAAATTTCAAATCATAACTTCTTGAAACATCTTGCACTTCATAGGAAAAATATTAAATCCTACAAATTATTCTGATAATACAGATAAAAATGAAATGAAATACGAAATTAAAACTGATTATAATTACAACATCACATTTTTTTAATGGAGATGTTTATGTACAACTTATCTTGAATTTTTTTATGAAAACGTTTTTTGTGACGAACAACAACTTGATTAAGGAAAATAACATAATCACATTATTTCCTAAGAGTCTCCCCATTAGAGTTGACTATTCTAGGTGGGGTGATTTAAGGTTGGGAACCTATTAGGACTTCCACATACCCAAATCACTCCAAAGATTAAAAAAAAGACAAGAAGAAAACAAGGAGAAAGTTAGTAGATGATTAAGAAGATAATCCAAATAACAAGAATTTCAACTTTACCTTGCTAGCTCATTGATGCACTTCCTTTTTGCAAAATTTTCTACCTTTTTGTGATTTTCTTAATTTCTAAGTGAGTTTCTAAATCCACTTAATTACTAACTTAATCTCTTTTTTGTGTTTTTTTCTTCTTTTGATGAACTTCTTTACTTACTAATTATCTTCCTAACTTTTTCTTTCTTTTCTTAAGCGGTATTTCTTTAGAGAAAAGGAGTAGAGAAGATGAGAGAATTAGTGAAATTAAGTTGAATTCTTTTCAACTTGGTTTTGAAGTGAAAAAAGGAGGGTATTTATAGAGAAATGAAGGTGAACTAGAGTTTCAAGAAGTAGAAAATCAGATTTTTCACCTAAAAATATGATTTTCTTCATCCTTAATCACCCTAATGACATCACTCTAATGACCTCACCCTAATCCCATCATCAAATCTCTTTGAAAATACAAATATTCTTATTCTTTTTGGATTTTCTCATAAAAGAGGCAAAATCAGATTTTCAAAAAAAATTCTTCCCTAAACATCCTAATACGTAAAAAAATGCATCGAACTAACGGATAAAGGATGTGATTAATGGATAAAGAATAATAATTTATTCTTTATCCAATGAACAATGACTTGACCATCAAGAAAACTGATTATTACCGGTTTTGGGATACGACTAAAATCCCGACGCCTAAACGCGACTCATTTTTTTCGTTTTTTCGAAAGACTAACTTAAAACAATTAACGAAAACTCGTCAAATTAACAAAGACGAGCATGATTATACTACGAATCATTTTAATAAAACGGTGGTTGTAGTTATTGACTACGACTCACGAAAATTATATTTCTACGCCGAAACCGCACGACCAATACGCAAAAATGGAAAAACATACGACGGAATGAAACTCACGCTCCGGGGTGCGCGCTCCACGATGCATGACGATTTCTGTTATTTTTATTTCTTTTCAAAATCTTTATTTATCCGAAAAAAGGGTTCAAAATTTGGTGTCTACACTATGTAGATGATATGATTGTGAAAAGTGAAGATCGTGAGGGTCATATTCCCGCACTGAAGTCCAACTTTGAAAGAATCAGAAAATACAATCTAAGGCTAAACCTTCAAAAGTGTGTGTTTGGCGTCACTTCGGGGAAGTTGTTTAGATTCATTATCAGTCAAGACGGCATCAAAGTGGACTCTGAAAAGGTAAAGGCCATTCAAGAATTGCCTCCTCCAAAAACAGAAAAAGAAGTAAGAGGATTTCTTGGCATAATTCAATATATTAGCAGTTTCATCTCACAACTCACTATGAGATGTGAACCTATATTTAAGCTGCTCTAAAAAGGGGCATCCCATGAGTGGAACGAGGAATGTCAGGAAACTTTTGATTCCATGAAAGAGTATCTTTCAAATCCACCTATTCTAATGCCGCTTAGACCAGGGTAACCTCTGATTTTGTACCTCACTATTACAGAAACGACTATGGTAGCTCTCTTAGCCCAATATCTAGGAGGAACAAAGAAGGAAGTTGCCATATACTATCTCTTTGCATGTATCCCACTGGAAAAAGCATGTATCTCTTTGCTCTATGCCACGAAGAAGTTAAGGCATCACCTTCAAGCTCATACCACTTATCTGATCTCAAGACTTGATCCAATCAAGTATCTGTTCGAAAAACCCATTCTTAGTGAAAGATTGGCGAGATGGCATGCTATGCTTTCTGAGTTTGATCTTCAATGTGTCAGCTAGAAATCTGCCAAAGGAAGAGCCATATCTGAAGCCCTAGCAAAAGGACTAGTGTCAGAAGATGAATATGATGATGCATTCCCTGATGAGTACTTATTATTCATTGACAATCCACAATGGTGCATGTATTTTGATGGAGCTTCTAATAGGAGAGGTAATGGAGCAGGGGATTTGTTAGTAGATCCTGATGGAGTCCATATTCCATTTACTGTCAAGCTGGATTTCCCAACAACAAACAATACAGCTGAGTATGAAGCCTGTATATATGGTGTAAAAGCCGCTTTGGTAGCAGAGGCAAGACATCACACTGTATATGGAGATTATAATCTCATCATATCTCAAACAATAGGAATTTGGAGGGTTAGAGATGAGAGACTTCAGCTATACACAAAATATCTTCTGGAGTTAATCCCTTATTTCGATGTTATCAGTTTCAAACATCTTCCTCGGGAACAAAATAGTTTCACTGATGCTTTGGCCAATCTCGCTGTTAATTTAACATGGGAAAATGGTACAAAGATCCAGTCAGTTTTAATTGAAGAAATGAAGAGGCCAACAGTGACGGTAGCACAAATTGTCTCCGCGCTGGCTCAACAAGATGATGATGATGTCTGGTATAAGGATATCAAGAAATTTATGGAAACTATGCAATATCCAGAGGAAAGTGGCAAGGACCGCATAGCCATCAGAAGGCTAGCTGCTCATTTTCTCATACTAAAAGGCAGACTATATCACAAAGGGTTTGATGGTACTCTACAACTCTGCGTGAATGATAGCGAAAAGTAAGTCATCATGGAAGAAGTTCATGGAGGAGAATGTGGACCCCATATGAATGGAAGGATGTTGGCTCGTAAAATTTTGCGAGCAGGTTTCTATTGGAGTACTCTAGAAGGTGATTGCATCAGCTTTGTCCGTGTCTACAAGCAATGTCATATATTTGCTAACCTCAATCATATGCCACATGTGTCACTACATATTATGACCTCTCCTTGGCCATTTTCGAGTTGGGGCATAGACATAATCGGACAAATTCATCCGAAGGCTTCAAATGGTCATCAATATATTCTTGTAGGAATTGATTACTTTTCGAAGTGGGTTGAAGCTGCATCATTTTCAAAGCTAGGGGCAAAGCAAGTTTCCAAATTTGTGATTAACAACGTTATCTGTCGGTATGGCATACCTTTCGAAATCATCTCTGATAATGGATCACAATTTGAGGGTCATCTGAAGACCACTCTCGCAAAATATACAATCAAGCATCATCAGTCCTCACCTTATCGTCCCCAAACAAATGGAGCAGTGGAAGCAGCCAATAAGACTGTAATACCCCTCATGATTGCTTTAAAGGGATTTAGGAGGCTACTCATTCCAACAAGATGCCTCTTTCTTTTAGAGAGCTCATTTCCTTAGTTACTCCACGGTTAAGCGTGCTTGGCTGGGAGTAGTCCAGGGATGGGTGACCTCCTGGGAAGTTTCTCAGGGTGCACATGAGTGAGGACAAAATGCGCTGGAAGAGCTTTTGTTGGTTATTGAGGACAGTTGTTGGCCCTGGATGCGCAAAGGTGATGATATACTCGACTCTGGATGGGTCGGGGTGTTAAAAATGGTATCGAAGCAAACCTGCGACAGCGTGTTAGGGCGATCCTAAGGCCGTCAGGCTGAATATTAGGAGTCCTTAGGCGCCTAGTGGGGGAGGATTCTGGGGTTGCATTGTCATAAGGAGCGACCCAGAGGTCGTCAGGCCGAATATCTGGAGTCTCCGGCGATCAGTTTCCAGGCTGGGGTAACCCATAGATCGTTGTGGCCGAAGATGTGGAGTCACGAGGATGCGTTGTTGTTCTCAAGTGGGGGTGTAATACCCCTCATGATTGCTTTAAAGGGATTTAGCAGGCTACTCATTCCAACAAGATACATCTTTCTTTTAAGGAGCTCATTTCCTTAGTTACCCCATAGTAAAGCGGGCTTGGCTGGGAGTAGTCCAAGGATGGGTGACCTCCTGGAAAGTTTATCGGGGTGCGCATGAGTGAGGACAAAATCCACCGGAAGAACTTGTGTTAGTTATTGAGGACAGTTGTTGGCCCTGGATGCGCATTGGTGACGATTGACTCGACTCCGGATGGGTCGGGTGTTACAAATGGTATCAGAGCAACCCTGCGACCGCGTGTTGGGGCGACCCTAAGGCCGTCAGGTCGAGCATTACGAGTCCTCAGGCGCCTAGTGGGGGAGGATTCTGGGGCTGCATTGTCATAAGGAGTTACCTAGAGGATGTTAGGCCGAAAATCTGGAGTACCCGGCGATCAGTTTCCAGGCTGGGGACGCACAGGTCGTTGTGGCCAAATATGTGTAGTCCTCAGGCGCAATGAGGGCGTTGCTGTTCTCAAGTGGGGGTGTATGTAATACCCCTCATGATTGCTTTAAAGAGATTTAGCAGGCTACTCATTCCAACAAGATGCATCTTTCTTTTAGAGAGCTCATTTCTTTAGTTACTCCATAGTTAAGCGTGCTTGGCTGGGAGTAGTCCAGGGATGGGTAACCTCCTAGAAAGTTTCTCAGGGTGCGCATGAGTGAGGACGAAATACGTCGGAAAAACTTGTGTTGGTTATTGAGGACAGTTGTTGGCCCTGGATGCGCATAGGTGACGATATACTCGACTCCGGATGGGTCGGGGTGTTACAAAAGAGAATCAAGACTATTGTTGCCAAGATGACTGAGAAGACTAGGGAATGACATGACAAACACCCACATGCCCTTTGGGGATATAGAATATCAATCAGAACTCCGCTAAGAACAACCCCGTATTCTTTGGTTTATGGGATGGAGCTGGTCCTACCGATTGAGGTGGAGATACAATCTCTCAGGGTCATAGCATAAAGTGAAATCTCGGAAGACCAATGGTACAAAACTCGTTACGATGAGCTCGTATTTGCATATGAACGCCGACTACAAGCTTTGCATAACATTCAACTCTATTAGCGGAGAATTGCTCGTGCATTTAACAAAAGGGTTCGAGATAGAGACCTCTTGGGAAGTTTCTCAGTGTGCGCATAAGTGAGGACAACATGCGCCGGAAGAACTTGTGTTGGTTATTGAGGACAGTTGTTGGTCCTGGATGCGCATAGGTGACGATATACTCGACTCCGGATGGGTCGGGGTGTTACAAAAGACAATCAAGACAATTGTTGCCAAGATGACTGAGAAGACGAGGGAATGACATGACAAACTCCCATATGCCCTTTGGGGATATAGAATATCAATCAGAACTCCAACAGGAACAACCCCGTATTCTTTTGTTTATGGGATGGAGCCGGTCCTACCAGTTGAGGTTGAGATACAATCTCTCAGGGTCATAGCAGAAAGTGAAATCTCATAAGACCAATGGTACAAAACGCGTTACGATGAGCTCGCATTTGCATATGAACGCCGACTACAAGCTTTGCATAACATTCAACTCTATCAGCGGAGAATTGCTCGTGCATTTAACAAAAGGGTTCGAGATAGAGACATTCAAGAAGGTGATCTAGTCTTAAAGGAAAATAGAGCTCCATTGCATGATCCTCGAGGAAAGTTCAAGCCTAACTGGTCTGGACCATTCCTAGTCAAGCATGTCACCACGGCTGGAGCAGTAAAGCTAATGAATTTTGATGGGAACGAATTCACCCATTTCACTAATCTTGATCAATTGAAGAAATAATACGCTTAGGCATCAAAGTAATTGTAATTGTCTTAGTCAAGTAACCAAGCAGTTTGGGATTTTGTATCCTATCTAGTTATTCTTAATAAACATGTCATGTGTTTCTAGATATTCATATGATGTGTGCAAAAAAAAAAGAGAAGACAAAAAAAAGAAAAGTAAAAAAAAAAAAACAAAAAAAAGAGAGAAAAAAAAGGGAAAAAGCGGAAAAAAATAGGAAAAAAAGAGAGGAAAAAAACGAAAAAACAACGAAAAACAAGAAGAAACAAAGAGAAAAAGAAAAATGATGAAACATGCAAGGATGTTTTTAAGGTTTATGTGTTATTCTTTGATGTGTCATATGATTGATTATTTATGATTTGCATGTCATATTTAATGTTAAAGTTGCACGTGTTTAGAATTGTGTTCACATTGAATTTCTCACAATCAGATAATTCTCACTAACAGATCTTTTTATTCGTCCCAACTAGGGTACTTCATTTCATACATAAAAAGACATAAAGCCTTCATTTCCTACAAACTCAAAAAAAACAACAACATGGAAAAACAACATGATATTTCTCTCAAACCCTTCTCCTCTTCATGGTAGGCCGTGTGAATCATTGTCTTCACCAATATCCACCAGAAGCCATTGAAGGTAATCTTCATCAATCAGTGGAAAGGAAGGTTCAGGTAATGCTGATATAATTTTAGCTCCCTGTCATATAGTAGGCATTCTCTGAATACCACTCATATCAGCCTCATAAGTGGCACAAGATGGAAGAATCTGGAGGGCAGGAATGTGTTGTTGCCTCCAACCAATTTGCCTTAGACACCTCCATGGAAGGTAGAAAGTGACTTGGCAAAGCCCGCGTAATTGTACACCTCTGCGAACAAAATTGCAATAAACAATTACATTAATGCCAAGGTGGCTTGTGACCCACTTTAGCAGGAAAAAATCCTCCCACCCACCATTTTTGCTAAGTTGATAGAAGAAAGGAAGAAGACCTCTCTTCCAAACATGATTAGTTTTGTAAGTAAGACTCTTGTGGGGTTTCATGAGAGAAATTTTTTCCAACAACCATAAGTGAAGGGCTAATGGACATCCTTTCACAAAACTTTGGGTTTTTCTTTTAAGTTCATCTAAGCTAAGAAATATTTCCCCCAAAATAAGTGGTCCAAGACGACCCGCACTAACAATTTGAGCAATAAGTGAAAGACACCGAACATGGCATGTGTTTAAAGACCATTTAGTGAGGGTACTTCCCAAAATCATAAGAATGCAAGCATTTTCTCTAGCAATCCTATAGCTGGCATTATATTATTAGAGAATTGCAAAGTGCCAAATTGGAAAGTCAACAATAAGTTAAGAAGAAGTACCTCACCATATTAAATAGGTAGTTGCGATGAAGATTTTCAGGAAGATATAAAATTATTGATAAATCTCCTGAGATCCTTGTAGAAGATCTAGGTGTAATAACTGAACCATTAGATGGTAAGCATAGCAAACCCTCAACCTCAACAAGAGGCACAATCTCCCGGTCTCCAAAGCGGAAGACATGACAAGTTTCATCCCAAAATTGGGAAGCAGCATGAGACATTTCATAACATATAGAAAGTGAAAGCAAAGGCATAAGAGCCTTAGTCAAGCGGGAAGAAGAAGAAGATTGTCTTGGTTGCTCCAAATTCTTTGTCACCCCCGAGTAGAGGTGGGCATGGGTCGGGGCCAGCACGTGGGCCTATCATGGATAAGAAATTTTATTTCAGGCCCGCACCGACACGAGCCCGCCTATATGGCCCGTGGGCCGGCCCGCGGGCCGAACGCCTCTTTCCTTTGTTTTTTAGCCTAAAACTGCCAAGAATCCAAAAAAACAACATAAAACACGGGCTAGGCCCGCAGGAGGCACGAGCCCGGCCCGCGGGCCCGTGGGCCCGTGGGCCTGGGCCGAGCCGTGGACAAAATATGAAAATTCCAGGCCCGGCACGGCACGGCCCGCCACTCACGGGCTCGGGCCCGGCTCGGCCCGCCATTTCCCCAAGCCCGGCCCATGCCCAGGTCTACCCCCGAGAGTTGTTTTTTCTCACCATTCCCTAATTCATTAGCTTCTTCATAATTAGGAGCCATTTTTAAAAGAACAAAAATTAGAGAAGAGATTGGAGTAGTGAAGATGGTGCATTTGGAAATGAAGAACCATGCCCCTTTTATAGATGGAAAAGATAATCATCCATAATTCAAGCCATGGATAATAAGTTTGAGTATTGTCCATAGGATTATAAGGAGCATCCTTCACCATGGTTAATGACCAAGCATTTGTGGTATAGCCATTTTTGTTGAAGCCGAACATAAAAAAAAAAAGTGTGTCAATCATGAATCAAAAACGTTGATACATTCCCTTTTCCTAATGATCATACAAATAATGACCTTGATCAATCTATTTTATATAGTGATCATCATTTTTCGATAAAGCAAATAAGCATTACGCATAAAAAAAACATCTGAAAGATTTCGGAAAAAACAGATAAATTTTTTTGCCATATGATGATTGGTCCACCATAGTTTATCTTGAGGGTAATAACCTTAGGTCAACCCTTTTAGGTGACATGACCTGACAATGTCCTAAGTTAAGGTGACATGATAACACATGGAGTCATAAAAAGTAAGTGATGGTGATTTGACATGCTTGTCATCAAGGCCATGAAAAACTGTAATAAAAACTGGAGTCAACCTGTTAATTGTCGGAGTCTCTCACATTAACAAAAGACAAATTCATAAGACTAAAAAAAAAGAAGACGACAATAAAGTCGCATTTTAAATTTTAGAAAACTAATTCGGATTTTCTATTTAAGACGACAATAAAGTCGCATCTTCAAATTTTAGAAAATTAATTGAGATTTTCTATCTAAGACGACAATATAGTCGTGTTTTCAAATTTTAGAAAATTAATTGGGATTTTCTATCTAAGACGACAATAAAGTCGCAATTCAAATTTTAGAAAATTAACTGGGACTTTCTATCTAAGACGACGATAAAGTCGCATTTTCAAATGTTTAGAAAATTAATTTGGATTTTCTACATAAAGCAACGCAAATTATAGCACTGATGATAACTATTTTCTATGGAGAATATGTTATCTCAAAAGAAATTTTCTGTCAAAATTTTGTGTCTTTTCAAACACTGGTCATCATTTCCTCCAAAATTCGACCAATGTGGCGCATTCTATAGACACCAAATTTTGAACCCCTTTTTCGGATAGATAAAGATTTTGAAAAGAAATAGAACTAACGAAAACTATCATGCATCGTGGAGCGTGTGGCTCGTCAAATAAATGTTTCGGCCCGGAGCACGAGTTTCATTCCGTTGTATGGTTTTCCATTTTTACGTATTAGTCATGCAGTTTCGGCTTAGAAATATAATTTTCCGTGAGTCGTATTTAATAACTACAACCACTGTTTTAATAAAATGATTCGTAGTATAATCATGCTCGTCTTTACTAATTTGACGAGTTTTCGTTAATTGTCTTAAGTTAGTCTTTCGAAAAAACTAAAAAAAACGAGTCGCAATTAGGCGTCTGGATTTTAATCGTATCCCAAAACTGGTAGTAAGAAGTTTTCTTGATGGTCAAGTCATTGTTTATTGAATAAAGAATAAGAATATGTTCTTTATCTACTAATCACATCCTTTATCCATTAGTTAGGGAATAAGAATCAAGAAAAGGAGTGAGAATAAGAATCAAATCCATTGTGTAAGAGGCAAGAATCCGGATTTTTTCCGGTGGATTCGAGTTGTGCGCCAAGCACACGATCATGCGCTAAACGCATGATTGTGCGCCTAGCGTTCAACAGCATCCTGCGCCAGACGCAGGGCCCTGTGCCTAGCGCACGGAGCTGTGCCTAGCGCAGGCTCCTGCGTTTGATCTAATCAGTTTCGTTTTTCATGTTTTTCGACGCATTTTTTTACGAATTTGGATGTATTTAGGGAAGAATATTTTTTGAAAATCTAATTTTGCCTCATTGATGAGAAAATCCAAAAAGAATAAGAATATTTGTGTTTCCAAAGAGATTTGATGATGTCATTAGGGTGAAGTCATTAGAGTGATGTCATTAGGGTGATTAAGGATGGGAAAAATCATATTTTTTTGGGTTAAAAAGCTGATTTTCTACTTCTTTGAAACCCTAGTTCATCTACCTCATTTCCCTATAAATACCTTCCTTTTTTTTCACTTCAAACCAAGATGAGCTAAAAACAACTCAACTTCACAACTTCTAAATCTCTATACTACTCTCATCTTCTCTACTTCCTTCCTCTAAAAAATCTCATTCAAGAAAAAGAAAGTAAAAGTTAGGAAAGTAATTAGTAAGTAAAGAAGTTCATCAAAAGAAAAGCACAAAAAAGGGGTTTAAGTTAGTAATTAAGTGGATTTAGAAACTCACTTAGAAATTAAGAAAATCACAAAAAAGGTAGAAAAATTTGCAAAAGGAAGTGCATCATTGAGCTAGCAAGGTAAAGTTGGAGCTCTTGTTATTTTTTTTTTTATTATCTTCTTAATCACATACTAACATTCTCCTTGTTTCTTCTTATCATTTTTTAATTTTTGGAGTGATTTGGGTATGTGGAAGTCCTAATAGGTTCTGAACCTGAAATCACCCCATCTAGAATAGTCAACTCTAATGGGGAGATTCTTGAGAAAAAATGTGATTATGTGATTGTTCTTAATCAAGTTGTTGTTCATCATCAAAAACATGTTTTCATAAAAAAATTCAAGAAGAGTTGTGCATAAAAATCACCATAAAAAATGTGATGTTGTAATTATAATCAATTTTAATTTCGTACTTTATTTCATTTTTCGTCTGTACTAACTAAATAGTATAGGATGTAATATTGTTCCGATGAAGTGCAAGATGTTTTCAACAGTTGGGATTTGGAATTTCTAAAAAACGAATTTTGTACAAATCATTAAAAATCATACAACTTTGTTGTGCAAAACTGATTTTGTCAAGTACCACATAACCTTGTTCTTTTAATAAAGTTCAAATTAAAGTCATTTAGATAAAACTAAAAACATCAACTTTAAATACGACATCCGTGTCTTTCTAAAACTATAAAAAGCATGTTCATATCAAGTTTATACAATTTTATCTCATTTTTACAAAACCGTTCATGTAAATCACTAAATTCCAGAAAACTAATTTTCTCTTCAGTTAAAAAAATAAATAAAAAATGGTCTTAAATGTCCAATTCAAGTGAAAACTTTCAGTCTACTTATTCAAGGTTTCTAGAATGTTCTTACCAAAATTCACTTAAAAATAAGTTCAATAAGTTAGGTTTTAAAGAATAAATTTAACAAAGGTCCAGTTTTGATCAGTTTTGGCATAAAATTCACCATAATTTGAGTTGTCACTAAAAGCTTGTGAAATTTCGATAAAACTTAAAAAACTCGCTGATATATCTATAGAGGTATCATATTCTTAATTTAACGATTTCTACAGAAGGTTATGATTTTTGAAAGTTAGTACAAGAACAAAAGTGCAATCTGGATAATGAAATAAAGTGGTTAACTCAACTTTCATAAAATAAATTGTTTTCTTCATACGAAAATGTTAATTAAAAAATCATGAAATTTTAAGTTTCTCTTAAAATGACTCATTTTATCATGTAAATAAAAATCAGTAAAAATTATCATAAAAAATCAAAATCAAAGAGGTTAATTAATCTCTAATTTTCACAAATTTACAAATAAACATGAATTTCAAAGCCCATTCAAGGAGATGAAGATCAAGGAGCCTCATGGTGAAGATCAAGATTGAAGATTTTGTATAGATCATATAGTTTGTACATTTTGTTGTAATAATAATTCTTTGTAAATAGTTAATGAAAAACATGGAGATGTTTATGCATAATTTTCATAAATAATTCTACAACTCTTTTTAAATAAAATGAGCAAACAATGTTACAAATTTTACATCTTGGGCCCAATATATCATAGTATATGAATCAAATGACCCAATCTCAATTAAGAGAAAATTTGCAAATCTAGCTAAGTTAAATTGTATGATGATCCATCTTACATTTTAAATTTGTTCTCCATCTTCAAATGGATTAATCATATAATATGACATAATTAGATTGGTAATTATGACCTCCGAATTAAGTTTAGGCCGTTTCACGTGTCTCACTTTAAATGGCCAAATTCCAATTAGCCAAACAGAAATCTCCAAATTCGATCTCAAATTAATCATTTATCTCTAAATGACTTAATAATATTCGATTAAGATTATTTCTCAAAAGCCTTCAAATTAGGAAGCAAGCTTCTAAGACCTCTTGAAAATCACAAACGTGATCACTAATTAAGATGGTTATTTCAATCCTCGATTAATTGCTAATTAGAGTGGTTAACTCAAACTTTTTTATTTTTAATCACTAATTAGGGTGAATATCTCCAATCATTGGTTAATCGCTAATTAGAGCGATTAACTCAAACTCCTCATTTAATCACTAATTAGAGTGATTATCTTAAACCTTAAATAATTACTAATTAGGGTGATTACTTCCTAACCTTCATTTTAATCGCTAATTAAGGTGATTAATTTAACCTTTCTCCTTTAATCACTATTAGAGTGATTATCTTAAACCTTAATAATGGTTAATTAGGGCGATTATTTTTCTCATTTAATCACTAATTAGAGTGATTATCTTAAGCCGTGAATAATCACTAATTAGGGTGATTACTTCTTTCCTTCCTTATTAATCACTAATTAAGGTGGTTAATTATCTTAATCCTTCATATTTCATCGCTAACTATAGTGATTATCTTAACCACATTTCAATCACTAATTGGATTGATTACCTTAATCCTAATAGATTTGTTTAATTCTAAAGGTGTGTTATTCATAATCTATTTCCTTTTCTTCCCCAATGGAATTGGCCATTTAGGGGGAGACATAAGATCGAACTACGATGGTTTTGATCCATGAGTGGATTCTAATCCCGCAATGATTGGTACGTAGTGCAACTTCAGTGCTCCAACCTACCATGTACAAATGATATATTGGTCCTAAATAAAAATTATTGATGTGGATTCTGTGCAAATTATGTGATTTTCTTTCTTTTTAATAGCCATGATTACTTTAAAATGGAAAATAACGCATTTAGTAAGAGCTCGTTCTTTAGAACGGAAGAGGAGACAAGTTTCAGACGTTCGCACCTGTTAACCTAAACCCCGAACCCTATCTCATAGTATGAAAGACCAATTTTCAAAAAGCCTTATCCATATGAAGTCATCATCGTTTTAAATGAAATTCCTTGAAATTGATTTTAAAATGATTTATTAAATAAATTTGTCCCTATTCAGTCGACTTCAAAGTTTTCTAAAACTCATAGTCCAATGAGAGACTTTCGTGGGATTCATACCATTAATTAAGACAGTAAAAAATCGGGTACCACAGATCTTTGTAGACGCGATTAGAGGTGCAATACACGTCAATGTTTTGACAAGTCAAGAATAGGCATAGAAATGCATTAACAAGCAAATATCATATAACATGGATGCAAAGTTCTCAACCTAAAAGTCCAGTCCTACGTTTCAACTATGGTCAGGTTTAAATTAAGGCTGAAAAGGATCCATGACTAAGAGATTGATCCCACGCTTCGTACCTTTGCTTAAAATAGTGGCCACGTGTAAGACGCACTCCAGTTCTCAAGTCAGGAACAAGAGAAGAATCCATGGTTGGATGGGTTTGCTTATGACTAAGATCCAACACTATCGCTCAGGAAGCTTTCGGAAGGACAAAGCACAAACCGAGGGTGGCCTTGTAATACCCCTCATGATTGCTTTAAAGGGATTTAGCAGGCCACTCATTCCAACAAGACGCATCTTTCTTTTAGGGAGCTTATTTCCTTAGTTACTCCACAGTTAAGCGTGCTTGGCTGGGAGTAGTCCAGGGATGGGTGACCTCCTGGGAAGTTTCTCAGGGTGCGCATGAGTGGGGACAAAATGTGCCGGAAGAACTTGTGTTGGTTATTGAGGACAGTTGTTTGCCCTGGATGTGCATTGGTGACAATATACTCCACTCCGTATGGGTCGGGGTGTTACAAATGGTATCAGAGCAACCCTACGACCGCGTGTTGGGGAGACCCTAAGGCCGTCAGGCCGAATATTAGGAGTCCTCAGACGCCTAGTAGGGGAGGATTCTGGGGCTGCATTGTCATAAGGAGCGGCCCAGAGGTCGTCAGGCCGAATATCTAGAGTCTCCGCGATCAGTTTCCAGGTTGGGGCGACCCACAGGCCGTATGCCGAATATGTGGAGTCCTCAGGCGCAACGAGGGCGTTGCTGTTCTCAAGTGAGGGTGTATGTAATACCCCTCATGATTGCTTTAAAGGGATTTAGCAGGCTACTCATTCCAACAAGATGCATCTTTCTTTTAGGGAGCTTATTTCCTTAGTTACTCCACAGTTAAGCGTGCTTGGCTGGGTGTAGTCCAGGAATGGGTGACCTCCTGGGAAGTTTCTCAGGGTGCGCATGAGTGAGGACAAAATGTGCCGGAAGAACTTGTGTTGGTTATCGAGGACAGTTGTTTGCCCTGGATGCGCATTAGTGACAATATACTCCACTCCGTATGGGTCGGGGTGTTACAGGCCTCACGCCTTGAACATGTGCTAATGAGGCAAGGAAGATTGTCCTTATGGTGGCTTAAACAATAGCCATGCATATGCAAAACAATATGTTATTCTAAGTCATAAAAGGGAATGAATCGTACTTTTCAAGTTTCAGTCACTCATATAAAAAATTTAAATTTTTTAAAATCCTCCCCCACTGGAGTCACCAAATTGTAGGCGTGATTTTATTTAGGTGTGAGCGCATATTTGACTACCCCATTGTTAAGGTTTTATTGAAATACGATTTGAAGTCGCCAACAAGTCTTTAAATGAAGACTCATAAACCTAATTGGATATTGGGAAACCTTAGGGACAATTTAAGGACCTATCCAATGTAAATTTTTAAGTCATAACTTCATGAATGGTCAATGAACCAAAAATTGAGTTTAGGGGTAAGGGTAAGAACACGGTCATGAACCACGTTCGCCCATTGTTGGCATCTACTTAATACGATTTATAGCTGTTTTATGTAAAAGAATAACCACATAATATTTTTAAGCACCCTAAAAAATATTAGTCTAGGTTGGTTCATTAAACACATAAAAAGACTACTTTTTTTGTGACACGTTATTAAGCAATCAATATTACTTGGTTCCTAATAGGTTGTCCAATTTATCTGATTATGCGTTAGAACAATTTCTTAGGTCTTGATTAACAATAATAACATGTGGGTGATGAAAGCATAAGCAGGACAATCATAACAATATATAAGAAAATAAGAAAGAAGGAGTAGAGATTAGAATGTACAAAAGAACGATTTTTTTATGAAATATCTAAATCATGAAAGAAATCGTTAGTAACTTCAATAAAATAAATAAGAAAGATTTAAGGACCCTCAGGAATATATCGGTGTGGCTTGGGTCTCATGGAATAACAACCTTCGGGAGGACCAATCGTGAAGCCCTTTAACGAACACTTGTGAAGGTCGATCAAAGTTGTGTGTTTGCAAGTTGTAGACACATAATCGTGTCTCCCCATTTAGTACCCTATGATGACCAATACCCTGCTCCAATTGGTCCGGATGAAGGAAAGAATAAAGAACGAGTCTAAAATAAAATGTTTTAAGCCCAAACCATTTTATAACCTCTTTTTATTAACCCATTTCCGAACACCCTTTTTATAAATAATTTTATAATTTTCTAAAACGTTTTAAAATAACTTTTTAAAGCCCATCTTCGAAAACCTTTTTAAAATAGTTTTATAAAAGCCCAATTTTATAAAACCCCTTTTCTAGCCCAATTTAATTAATAAAATTAAATAATTAGTATTGATTAGTTTTATTAATAAAAATATCTTTTTATAAAAAAATCATCTTTTTCCTAAAATGTTTTCAAAAATCATTATCTAACTATTTTATAAAAATCTTTTAAGAAACCCAATTGTTTTCGAAAACCTATTGCAATCCAACCACCCTAAACCTATATATAATTAAACCCCTTCCTCCTAACAATTCTCATAATCCACGACCATATAACAAAAAACCCACGACTAACAACTCAAAAAACTCTCGATTCTCGAACACACTCGGCATCCTCCAAAAAAGAGGCTCCCTCGACAAATAATTCACACCTCCTTACAATTCCATCCCCTCACAGAAACACACGCATAACACTTACAATCATCAATCACCAGCACCTTATTATTCTAACTCACCTGATTCGCCGCATCATCATTCATCAACCAGCAAAATTCCCTCACTCACGCCTAGCAATATCATATAATCTCATCATCACGCCACATCATCACTCATAATCACCTACACATATTATACGAAACTACAACAACTATACAAATCCATCATCTTCGAATACCTACTGCAACCTTGGGATTTCTAAAGCAAATAACAAACTTTATACCCACGGCTATATTACAAATACAACGCAATTTGTTTTTCAAGACTTGTTCAATATTCAATTTTCCAAGATTCTTACAAATCAACGACCCCGGACGGTGGTATCATTTTTTAGGGTCAACTAAATTCACAAACTTTATTTATTTATTTATTTTCTTTGCTTTATTTATTTTTTATTGTTTTCTTGAAGTTACTAACTTTCTATTCGTGATGTAGGTTATTAATATATTCTGTAAGTATTGTATAGATTATACTAACTCCCTGCCGTACTTTATTTTCATATTTTTATGAACATATTATTTTTCATGCCTGATTGCAATATTTATCACCTTGTGTTTATAGTTAATCAAGACCTAAATAAATGTTCTAACTAATTCAGATAACATGGACAACCTGCTAGGAACCCAGTAATCTGATTGCTTAATAACTTGTCACTAAATAATTAGTCTTTCTGTGAGTTTCCTGAACCAACCTAAACTAAATATTTTTAGGGTGTTAAAAACGTTATATGATTATTCTTTGGTATAAAATCTGTAATGAATCGATATTTAGTAGAGGTCAGCAATGGGTAATATGGTTCCTAGCTATATTGTACCCTCACCCCCGAACTCACTTTTTGGTTCCTGACCATCTATTGGGTCATGACAGGGAAATCTACATTGGATAAGGCCCTAAGATGTCCTTCCGTTTCAATATCCAATTAGGTTTATGATTCTTCCTTTAAAGAATCGTTGGCGACTTCTTTCAAAACATATTTTTAATAAAACCTTAACAATGGGGTAGTCAAATAAACACGCTCACACCTTGTGTAGGCATTAAAGGAATTGAAAAATCCACGCCTACATCTTGGCGACTCCACTGAGGAGGATTTTAAAAAATAATAATTTTTTTAAATGAGTGGGTGAAACTTGAAAAATACGATTCATTCTTATTTTATGCCTTAGAATAATATACAGTTTTGCATTGTGCATGGCTATTGTTCAGCCACCATAAGGACAATTTACCTTGCCTCATTAGCACATGTTCTATGTGTGAGGTCACCCCGGGGGTTTGCGCTTTATCCTTCCAAAAAGCTTCCTGAGCGATAGTGTTGGATCTTAGTCATAAGCAAATATACCCAACCACGGCATGGTTCTCTTGTTCCTGACTTGAGAACTGGAGTGGGTCTTACACGTGGCCACCTTTTGGAAGCAAAGGTACGAAGCGTGGGATCAATCTCTTAGTCATGGACCCTTTTCAACCTTAACCTAAACCTGACCATAGTTGAAACTTATAACTGGACTTTAGGTTGAGAACTGTGCATATTATTATCTTAATTGTGCATATTTGTGTGTTGTGTGCCTTTAATTGCTATGTGTTGCGTAAATTTTAAAACTAAAATCGTCAAGCGAATTTACATCATTGAAAAAGCACAGTTTACGTCCTGCGCAGCTGATTTCGCTCAGCCCATGCCTTAGCGTCCTGCGCAGTTGACCTTGCATCGCTCGCATAATATTTGCGTCGCGCGCAGCTTGCCTTGCATCGCGCAGCGCTCCACTTTCCTTCCCTGCGTATTGCATTTGATACATGTGATCTAATTTGTTGCGTTGTCAATTTCTATCGTGCATTGCCCCGCATTCTTTGTGCCAATCTCCATCCTATTCTTTTCTGACATCATATCTATTTCGAAAACTTTATCTCATATTATTTGAAAAAAAAGTCATCTCAAAAAAAAAATTTCAATCTCTTATCTCCTATCCTTTTTCGAAAAATTATCTCATATTTTTAAAAGATACATATATAACCTATCTTTTTCGAAAATTATTCTCCTATCTTTTTCAAAATTTCATCCCATCTTCAATCTCCTATCTACTTCCAAAATTCCATCTCCACCTTTTTTGCAAAAAAAAGAAAAAAAATTATCCATCTTTTTTTTTTCCTATCACATATCTTTTTTCGAAAATTCATCCTTTTTCTCTATCCTAACTTTCTATGTATATTATCCATCATTCATGTACATCATTTAACATTCCTTTTATTGTCCATCTTGTTGTAAAAGTCTCATCCAACTAGGAATTCTAACTCCGTTAGAAGTCCATCTAGCTCATATGTCTAGGTTCATCAAGTTTCACTCCAGTTAGAGTTCTTATCCTGTCTAACTCTATCCATGTTAGGAGTCTTCATTCGTTTGAGTGCCACCCATCTTAGAAGTCTATAATCCATAGAAAGTTCATGCATAATAGGAGTTTAGAACCATTAGAGTTTTGTCAATCTTAGGAGTCTAGGTCCACTAGAGTTTCATCCATTTTAGGAGTCTAGGTCCACTAGAGTTTCATTCACTTTAGGAGTCTAGGTCCATCAGAGTTTCATGCACATTAGGAGTCTAGCATCCTTTAAAGTCCGTCAAATCTAGACTTCTAACGTCATTAGAAGTCTATCAAGTCTAGGATTCTAAGGTCATTAGAATTTCATATCTATTAGGACTGCATTCACACTAGAATTCGTTTGCATTGCATAGTCCATCAATCATACACTTCATGCATAAATAGAGTTATTAGGCATGTAGGAGTCTCATTGCATCCATACTCTCCATTTCATTTCATGCATTCCGCATTTAGTAGTCCTGAACTACAAGCGATCTGATTCCCTCTTTTGGGATCTGTAGGCAACCTTTACAGGTTCGAACGCATAGATTGAGCCATTCATACATGCATTAGGTCTAGATGCATCCAAAAGAGTCATACATGCATGCATTAGGTCCAGGTGCATCAAATAAAAAATAAAAAATAAATCATCATTTCATGTAGGATAGTTAGATTTGTTCCTAGGAGCTCAACTTTTAAAACAAACATACATTCCTTCAACCCATTTCTCCCTCTCCATCGTCACTCCATTTCTAATCTCCAGTTGGATTATCCATTACAGGAAATATATAATATGTCAAACACACTTCAAGAACAAGTTGATGAGTTGAAGGGTATGCTAGTGGATCTTATAACACGTGTTGGCTGAATAGAGGCAAACTACACTGTTCTTCAGGATAATAGTAGTGCAAATTACAAGGCATTAGATAGCTTCGATGCAATGGTAGCTGACCCACAAAGGATCAATGAGCTTAACAACATCATACCACATAGCTCAGTTCTAAGGCCTTCGATCAAGTCCAACTTCATTGTTCCTCCAATCGGAATACTTCCTAAGCACCATCATGTCGCTGTCTCACATGGACCTGTACTTAATGCCACCAGGCCTCGAAGAAAACACAAGAGAGAATATACCTCACTGGGTATATGTTATGGAATAGCTTTTGACCGCCATCGTGCAAAAGGCGCACTTTCCCCTCTTGGGCCTACTCCAGATCCAGACGAAGATAAAAGGGGGCCAAATTGGGACAAAGATGCTTATTGCAAGTACCATAGAGGCCATGGACATAAGACTGACAATTGCTACCCATTGCGAGGCCTTATTCAGGACATGATCGATGATGGGAGACTTCCAATTTCTTCTATTACAAAAAGACCTCAGATTTAAGATCACTTGTCACGTGAAGTAGGAGTCTAGACTTGAGATTCCATTTTATGTTTCATCTCTCTTATTCGTCCAGTCTAATATAGGATTTCCCTTTCATTGCATGTACTCATAATTTTTAATCAATAAATGAGTATTTATTTTTCTCTAACCTTGCACTAATGAGCATCAATGGAAATCACGATTGTCGCCTCAAAAGAAAGGAATTTCTAATTCTGATGACTATTCTAATAAAGGCAATGAACATAACTGGCATATATAAAAGAGACATTCCTTCCCTTCAGTACAAATATTCCTCTAGTTCAACCTAAATGTAGAACATCCTTCCCCCTTTAACCTACCTCATGGGAAGTACATTGATAACAAATTTAATATAAAGGGCAAGCAAAAAAAAAAAAAAAAAAAGAGCAACATCAGAAAAATCAAAAAAAAAAATGAATGAAAAAACGAAGCAATAAATATCGAATAAAAAAAAAAGATAAGCCTATCAATAGCTTTGTCAACTGTACTTTCTTTTACCTTCAACCTTCGATTGTAAACCTCCAACTTCATTAAAGGCCTTGACCTCCACAACCAGAAACCTTTACAAGCCAAATCATACCTTTGATAAACCTTCTCATAAACAACCGACAACCATGCATATCGCATCCCAATAAGCCATAAAAGACAAACCAAAGCCTGCTAGGTCGAAAACCCATAAGGACGACTTAGGCAAAAGTCATGGCATCTTCTCATTCATCAGCCTGAACTACGAATGGTCTGATTCTGCTAAAGATACGTAGGAAACCTCACCCTGAGCTCCGACCGCTTTAAACCAAACCAACCTACATCACTATCCACCCTTGCCAAGACCTCTTCCAAATCAATGCTTAATTCATTGCAAATGGCTCCAAAGCAAAATGCTAGGCCACTGACTAAAATGTTAAGAGCTACGACTGGCCTGATTCCATCATGGATACGTAGGCAACCTCTTTGAGGCCCGGCCATTTTTAATTCAAACATATTTTTAAGGCTCGTCTAGGCCCATGAGAAAAGCGCGATCGCCAAATCATGAATTTTCAATGCTCATCCCTACCTTTAGAACTAGACTAGGATTTGAACCTGCATCATTAGCTTACCTCATTGCATGAATCGATTCATTATGACTCTGCCTTTTCTTATTCTAATCACTTCCTTTTTCTAAGCCGCATTCTCGCTTCTAAGCCAACCTTAGCATAACCTTTCAACACTCAGCGCTATGATCGCGCCTTATCCTTTGAGTGTTCCTTTCTTTGGCCTTTCTTGACTTTTTCACCTTAGGAACCCTATATGAAATCTTTGGTCGAAACTTCCGCTAAGTGTGACGAGATATTATCAAAACCAAGCAATCAAGTTGGATGCTTCATCAACTCCATCATACTGGGGCTTCATCACTGGTCCATCCAGAAAATCGTAAGCTCCAAGTCCAGACCTATTGAAGGACTTCATTACGAGTTCATATATGACATCTTGGGTTTTAAATCCGCACAAATGCAACATTATACCTATTCACGGGCTCACTTAGGCCCTTGACATACGAACCTCGAAGCATATACAACTCAAGCGCTACAAAAGCTCGTTCTATAACGTATTCCAAATCGAGCATATAATCCATAGAAGATCATTAGGCTCCATGTGGACCCTGATCAGGATTTCATTACGAGTCTATACCAAAAGGTTGTGGGCTCTAGACCCATATGAGACCCTAACTGTTTTACGGGCTCACTTAGGCCCGTAACAACTACATCACATATTGCATCAGACATAACTTACATGGATCATCCATGGGGGCTTCCCCTTTCTTCTCTTTCGAAAACATTTTTCTAAAACGAAAATTTGAGCTTATAATGGAACGATCAAATCATCAAATCATATCATCTGCATTAGTGTCATATCTCTGCATTAGTGTCACATCTCTGCATTTGCATTACGTATCTGCATCGTCCAAACATTGTGTCAAGCATTGCATCTTTCCTCCTTAGCCATAGGATTCTAGCATCAATCATCGAGTCACACACACACACACACACACACAAATGTATGCACACACAATAGAACCTTTAAGTCTCGGGTATTAGAGGCCACTCTTTATAGGCCAAGTCTTTTCCTATTCATACACTAGCACCCACAACACGGGACACATGCATGTCTCCTAATTGTTTATCTGTATATATGTGTGTTATTTGTATTCGCAGGTACCCAACATTAAACGGCTCCATATAGGTTATATTCCGCCAAGGTCTGCGGACCATTACAATTTAATAACAGAAGACAAGCGCACCGACAACGCTCTACCACACGCAGCAAACTGCGTCCAGCGCAGCATACCACGCCAAGCGCAGGCCTGTGCGTCTGGCGCACAGCTCTGTACAGCGCGCGTGGGGGCTTCTTGGCCAAGTGGGGACCACATGCTCAACTCCTTATGAATTCAAATGTTCATTACGACATCGCACTACGTCCATCGCAGCATCCCGCGCCAAGCGCAGGCCTGTGCGTCTGGCGCAGAGTCCTATACAGCATGCTTGGGGGCTTCTTAGCCAAGTGCAACCCACACGCTCAATTCCAAATGAATTCAAATGTTCGTTATGACATCGCGCATGACAAACTAACGGATTTTTAAATCCGCAACAAAAATACAATTTTGTCATTCTTCCAACATGCTATACCCCACACAAATCTTGCTCGAGAGACAACAAGTACTCAGGAGTATTAACAACGGAAAACACACCGTTAGGTCTGCGGACCATCATCATTCCCCTGGAGCAGGACCATAATAGCTCTATCCCGTCGTGAGCCGGACCATAATAGATCTACACATTCCCCTGGAGCGGGACCATAATAGCTCTATCCCGTCGTGAGCCGGACCATAATAGCTCTACACATTCCCCTGGAGCGGGACCATAATAGCTCTATCTCGTCGTGAGCCGGACCATAATAGCTCTACACATTACCCCGGAGGGGGACCATAATAGCTCTATCCCGTTGTGAGTCGGATCATAATAGCTCAACACATTACCTTGGAGCGGGAACATAATAGCTCTATCCCGTCATGAGCCGGACGATTAATAGCTCTATCCCGTCGTGAGCCGGACCATTAATAACTCTATCTCGTCGCGAGCCGGACCATTAATAGCTCTATCCCGTCGTGAGCCGGACAATTAATATATCTATCCCGTCGTGAGCCGTACCATAATAGCTCTATCCCGTCGTGAGCCGGACAATTAATAGCTCTATCCCGTCGTGAGCCGGACCATAATAGCTCTATCCCGTCGTGAGCCGGACAATTAATAGCTCTATCGCGTCGTGAGTCGGACCATTAATAGCTCTATCCCGTCGTGAGTCGGACCCTTAATAGCTCTATCCCGTCGTGAGCCGGACCATAATAGCTTTACACATCATCAACACCCTGGAGCTGAACCATAATAGCTCTACACGTCATCAACACCCTGGAGCGGGACCATAATAGCTCTATCCCGACATGAGCCGGACCATAATAGCTCATGATTTCTCTTCACCTATATCATTTCATTTTTGTAAATTTACATTTATTTTGCAAATTTGTTTCATATATGTCTGTTCCTGAAACTTTTGCTTGTTTTCCAGGTACTGGCGCAAAAGAGTGAGTTTGGATTGTAGAGCATTTAGAGTCATTCTCCGTCCTGACACGTATACTTTGACTTTCGGTTTTCCAAACCTCAGTCAAAGTGGGAATTTATGTAGACACATAATCGTGTCTCCCCATTTAGTACCATATGATGACCAATACCCTGCTCCAATTGGTCCGGATCAAGGAAAGAATAAAGAACGAGTCTAAAATAAAATGTTTTAAGCCCAAACCATTTTATAATCTCTTTTTATTAACCCATTTCCGAACACCCTTTTTATAAATAATTTTATAAATGCCCATTTTGTAAAACGTTTTAAAATAACTTTTTAAGGCCCATCTTCGAAAATCTTTTTAAAAATAGTTTTATGAAAGCCCAAATTTATAAAACCCCTTTTCTAGCCCAATTTAATTAATAGAATTAATTAATTAGTAGGAAAAATTGACAATAAAGGTCTGAACTTTGGGCGATAATTTTTAAAAGGTTTGAACTATTGATTAACCTGTGTAGGTCCCAACTTTAGGGGGTCTTAACTTTTAGCGGGCCTCGGTGACTTAAAACTGACGATTTTTTTTAAATAACTCACCTAGTTCCTACTTCTCTCCTTCAATTAATCCTTCTGGTGTGACCCAAGTTTTACAAGTTATGACCTATTAAGCCAGTTTCAAGTCACTAAGGTCCGCTAAAAGTTAAGACCCCCTAAAGTTAGGACCTACACAGGTTAATCAATAGTTCAGACCTTTTAAAAATTATCACTCAAAGTTGAGACCTCTATTGTCAATTTTTCCTAATTAGTATTGATTAGTTTTATTAATAAAAATATCTTTTCAAAAAAAATCATCTTTTTCCTAAGTGTTTTCAAAAATCTTTATCTAACTATTTTATAAATATCTTTTAAGAAACCCAATTGTTTTCGAAAACCTATTGCAACCCAACCACCCTAAACCTATATTTAATTAAACCCTTCCTCCTAACAATTCTCATAATCCACGACCATATAACAAAAAAACCCACGACTAACAACTCAAAAAACTCTCGATTCTCGAACACACTCGGCATCCTCCAAAAAAAAAGCTCCCTCGACAAATAATTCACACCTCCTCACAATTCCATCCCCTCACAGAAAAACACGCATAACACTTACAATCATCAATCACCAGCAGTCCAGCACCTTATTATTCTAACTCACCTGATTCGCCACATCATCATTCATCAACCATTAAAATTCCCTCACTCACGCCTAACATTATCATCTAATCTCATCATCACGCCACATCATCACTCATAATCACCTACACATATTATACGAAACTACAACGACTATACAAATCCATCATCTTCGAATACCTACTGCAACCTTGGGATTTCTAAAGCAAATAACAAACTTTATACCCACGACTATATTACAAATACAACGCAATTTGTTTTTCAAGACTTGTTCAATATTCAATTTTCCAAGATTCGTACAAATCAACGACCCCGGACGGTGGTATAATTTTTGAGGGTCAACTAAATTCACAAACTTCATATATTTATTTTCTTTGCTTTATTTATTTTTTATTGTTTTCTTGAAGTTACTAACTTTCTATCCGTGATGTAGGTTGTTAATATATTCTGTAAGTATTGTATATATTATACTAACTCCCTATAGTCTTTTATTTTCAGCTTTTTATTTATTTTTATGAACATATTATTTTTCATGCCTGATTGCAATATTTATCACCTTGTATTTATTGTTAAACAAGACTTAAATAAATGTTCTAACTAATTCAGATAACATGGACAACCTGCTAGGAACCCAGTAATCTGATTGCTTAATAACTTGTCACTAAATAATTAGTTTTTATGTGTGTGTGCTGAACCAACCTAGACTAAATATTTTTAGGGTGTTAAAAACGTTATATGATTATTCTTTGGTATAAAATCTGTAATGAATCGATATTTAGTAGAGGCCAACAATGAGCAATATGGTTCCTGACTATATTGTACCCTCACCCCCGAACTTACTTTTTGGTTCTTGACCATCTATGGAGTCATGACGGGGAAATCTACATTGGATAAGTCCCTAAGATGTCCCTTCCATTTCAATATCCAATTAGATTTATGATTCTTTCTTTAAAGAATTGTTGGCGACTTCTTTCAAAACATATTTTTAATAAAACCTTAACAATGGGGTAGTCAAATAAACGTGCTCACACCGCGTGTAGGCATTAAAGGAATTGAAAAATCCACGCCTACACAAGTATGGGTTAATGTGTTTGTGAATATATGTTCATGTGTTTGTAACTATGAAAGTATGAGAATTTGAGAGTATTTTCGCCTTGAGATATCGCAAGTATTCGGGTGTAAAGAGTGTGTAAAAATGTCTCCTAGATCCGGAAATCATTAGCTAATTTATATGAAAATATTGAAAAAAGATAAGAAAGTGTTGTGCGCTCAGTTCAAAAGATTGCGCTGGACGCACCGCCACGTGTCAAGCGCACAATGAATCGCTGAGCGAAATCCAGCATGTGCGCCAAGCGCACAGCCTGGGCCAAACGCACCACTAATCTGGCCAGCCTTTTTTAGCGCAGTTTTCTAAAGATTATTTTCATCTTTTATCTTTAAATCTGTAAACCAACTATTTTACAAGATAAAATCTGATTTCAACTAAAAATCCTTTACTTTAAAATATATTTGAAAATATTTATTTATTTCTGAAAATATTTATTAAAATAATAAATAAATACAATTAATTATCATGAATAATTAATTGGATTTTTAAAAGGATTGGGCTAAAAATATTTATTCTGCCATCGTGGGGTCAACATTACGAAATGAGTCAGGTTCAGTTCTTCCTATATCCACAATTTGGATCTTTAATGCAAATAAATAGGCTTTATGCTTTAAAAATAGTTTTGGGCCAGGCTCTTCGGACTGATCTCCCTTTTGATCGAACCAATTAAGACCGCGGTATGTTTCATCATTGGATCCTTAAATGGAGAGACACTATTATGTGTCTATATTAAGTGAGTAATTTTATTATAGATGATTAACCACATCAAAAGCATGTATTATTTTGAAGAACTCCTCCTAGAGGAAAATACAATTGCTAAATTTCTTGAGGATATTGTTGAGGCTAACAATATTAATACTTTTGACTAGAAAATGAGAATCGAGGGTCAGTGAAGAACCTTATAGAGTATTGTTGGCTTTAATTCACCTTCCCAAATTGCAAATACCAACCCCTCTATGACAAGTACACTAATGTAGTCTCACCAGATGTTAGATGGAACAAGGATGCTCACAAATTTCAAGGAGTATGGTTAGCTACTCTTTTTCATTTTGGCATAGAATTAATGTATATAGAGTTAAATTGGGTCTATAGGGGCAAGGATGCTATTGAGGTTAACCTGCCTAGCCTAGTGCCAATATTTCTTCAGCTCATAGTTCAGGATATGAAGGTTCGCATGAGCCTGATATCCTATAATATAACCCTCAGGAGTACTCTGGCCAACCAAATTACATGGCCATGATTATAGAAGAGATGTAGAATGTTCTAGAGAAAATGAAAGAGGAAGAAGAGGTTGACTACCCAGAGCTTCCTAGAATATGATTTTGCACCTGCTACTTTGAGTGGCTTAGATTGGATTCGGACTATAATCCTAATGTTGACTATGAAATTGATGATAGTAAGCATATGCGATTTTATCTTGGCCATGAAACGACCTAGTTGTCTCAAGGAATTTTAAGTGCAATTAAGTACCCTAGTAGTTGTTATGTATAAGGTCAAGTGTATGGCCATGATAATAGCAGTTTAGTGATATGACATATAGATTATGTGGTTTTCAAATTTGAATTTATTATAGTTATATGCTTATTGAATTGTTTGGTAGCTATGAAACTATTTTATGAAATGATAGTTGAGATTATCACCAAAATATTCCTATTTAAAACAAAATGGCAGAAAGACGGGTAAGGAGTGTAAGTGTTGTGATTATACTGTTAACAAAATATAACTGAAAACATCACTCAAGTGATGGCTAGTCAGGAAAACAAACAAAATGAGACTGATAGTTTTAGTGAGGTATTTAAGAGAGTAGCAGCAATCAAACCCCCAACTTAACATGGGAAACAAGACCCAACTAACCTAGAAAACTAGATCCGTGAGTTTGACAAGCTATTCAATACTATAGTATACCCAGAAAACCTTAGAGTTAATAATGTTGTTTACTATTTAAGAGAAGAGGCAGACTTGTGGTGGAAACAAAGAAAATATGACTTCTTAGGAAAACCTAAATCCCGGTGGAACGAGTTCAAGGAAGCTTTGAGGACTAAGGTTTACCCTTCGTACCTAAGGAAGCAGAAAGCAATGGAGTTCACTAATATGAGAATAGGGACTATGTCTGTTAACGAGTGTTATAGCAAGTTTCTATAGTTGATGAGATTCGCACAAGAAATAGTACAGTCTGAGGCTCTAAAGTCCCAAAGATTTGAGCAGGGGTTAACCTTAACCATACAAAGGAAGCTAGAAGAGGTATCTTTTGAGACTCTTGATGACTTCTATGGTAGGGCTACCCATCTGTATGGGATCAAAGGAAGAGAGTTGGAAGGGAACTCCTCTTGGGAAAAGATGAAGTTTTGACTGAAATGGGAGTCCGCAAAGGGGGAATAAAATGCCTAAGTTCAATGGCAATTCCAACCAACCTAGGAAGAACTACATAACCCTAACCGGAAGCCTAATGGGAACAAAGGGAATGGAATGAAAGTTGAGAGAACCTTTTTTTGCAAAAAGTACGACAAATCCATCCTGGAAGGGATTGTGAGGGAAACATGGTGACATGTCGTTATTATCAGAATTTGGGGCACTATAAGTATGAATTCTTTGAGAAAGTCGTTGGAGAACCTACAATCAAACGTGACCAGAATAGTAAGGCCACTCAGATTGATAAGCAAACATCCGCTCCTCTGAATGCTGGTGCTAAGCCGGGAGTGGGGATTTTTTCTATAAGAGGTAGAAACTTGCTGGAACTACGTCCATCTATTTCAATATTATTACCCAAATATCTGCCCAACTCTTCAGATGCAGGGGTTCCAATGATACTTCAAATGCTTTCCTTACAATTCTGTGGAGTGTTAGGGCTAAACATAATTAAGGACTTTGAAAAATTAATGACTTCGCCTGAAATTTGACTGAAGCGATTGATAATGTCCTTAACAGCTTCACAAGATTGAGGTGTTGCACTAAAAAACAAAAGTGAATCATCTGCAAAGAAAAGAGGAGATACCGAAGGGCCATTCCTTGACACTTTGATGTCGTGAAACAAATCCTGCTTTTCCGCTTTGACCAGCATTCGAGAAAACACTCCATCACTAAAATGAATTGATATGGCGAAAGCGGATCACCCTGTCGTAGCCCACATTGTGGTTTAAACCTTTCCGTAGCTTCCCCATTAATCAAGATGGAATAAGAAACAGTAGTGACGCACTGTATGATCCAATGTTGCATCTTTGCTGGAAAATTCATTTTTTGTAGAAGCCATTGCAAAAAAAACCAGTTCACTATGTCATATGCCTTGAACATATCAATCTTCAAGGCCGCAAGAAACTCCCTCCCTCTGGTCCTCCTTTTTAAGAACGTGACAACTTCATGCGCTAAAAGGCAATTGTCTGACATCAATCGCCGTGGAATAAACGCATTTTGAAAAGAGGAAACCAGAGATTGCAAAATTGGTTTTAACCTATTAACCAAGACTTTAGAGATGATTTTGTAAATGACATTACATAGACTTATAGGACGGAATTGCCCTGCTACCTCAGGATGCTGAACTTTTGGAATAAGACAAATAAGCGTAGTATTCCACTCCTTTAAAAGATATCCATGTTCAAAAAAAAAGAGCAACAGCTGTTACAACATCCTTCCCAACATTCTCCCAATTCTTTTGATAAAATATTGCCGGCATTCCATCCACGCCCGGTGCTTTTAGGCCTCCCAGCTGAAATATTGCATCCGTGATCTTCTATTCCGATACACTCGCACTCAAATTAGTCCTCTGCAAATCCGACATTACAGGTATGGAGTCTTCAATGTCCCTTATCGTTGTCAAAGCTTCAGCATCCCAAGTATGACAAGTTGATTGGAAAATGTCGATATAAAACTTCAAGAGAATCTCTTGAATGTCCTTCTTATCCGTCTTCCAATTACCCATTTCATCTTTAATAATTAAGATCTCATTTCTCTTTAGCCTCGATTTCGCTTTCCGGAAAAACCATTTGCAATTTCTATCCTCAAGCGCAATCCATTTACCTTTTGCTCTTTGCTTCCATAAATCAATCTGAACCTGAATCCTAATTAGCACCTGATCCCGGACTTTTACCTCATGACATCCATCCATGCCATCTTGCATGTATACTTGCGCCTCATTACAATCCTTTGACCAGTTTTCCCAATCCATGGCCAACTTTGTAGTATACTCTCTACACCATTTAAAAACATGAAATCTGACCATAGCCACTTGCTTCGAGAGCTTGAACATTGGCGAACCATCAAATTGTTGATTCCATCTTTCCATAATGATTTTCTTAACCTCATCAAACTCCAAGCACCATGACTCTATGTAACACCCCGACAATTCTCTCTTTTCTAAAATACCTTTTTACAATAAAACATAGAGAAGTATCAACGTATTATCTCCCGTGTGAAAACGTATCGGCTTATTCAGAATTTTGCAGCGGAAAATATAAATATAACTAAACTTCATACTTCAAATATAATAAACAACAAAGTACTTAAAACCAACACACTATAACTGCCTACTTCCAAAACCAAACTTAACATAATAAGTTCCTACTAAAGCAATAGATAAAATAACTTGTTATACAAGCTCTCCACATCCCAGATTCCCAATGATGCAACATCTGCACACCTGTAGATGTCAATGCTCTAAAGAATCTGCTCACCAAAATGGATCATAACACGATTAATAAGGCAAAGCCATGATCAACACATACAAACAAAGCACGTAATCAGCATGGCTGAGTACTACATAACGATACATAAACATTCCTAACATGTTACTAAGAAATAATAAACAGGAATAAATAATAATACAATAATATAACATTCTGCAGATAACTTCTACTTAACTAAACTTTAATCATCTTTTTAATACTTTAAATGGAATAGTTATTGGACCGGGTTGTCTAACAAAAAACCAGCATTCCCTAGGAAGACGAAATACGGGCCCGACTCCGTATTCCATAATAACCTGCGATATCGAGGAACCTTTGAATAAAAAGAGGAACGGTGATCAATCCAATTCCCAGAAAAAGCCATGGGACGCTCACCATGTACCCCAACTCCTGATTGTCCAACTTCAGACGTGCACCAGTCTAAAGTTTATTATTATCCAAGTTACATTTTACGTGATTTACAATTTATTACTTATTATGACACACAAATAATACAGAAATCTCAACTCAAACATTCACAACTGAACTTCTTTTTATCTTAGGATTAAAATAAGTGGTCATACAACTTACAAACCAAGATTAATTCCTTTTTATTCCAATCCTTCTTATTTGTTGAACCTAGCCAACAATCAACTTACCTTTCAAGGCATAAATGATCAACTTACCAAATAAGGCCCACAGTCCTCATAAAGTAGTGAAAATAATAATATAAGGGAACACATGATCTAAACATGATCCAACTCACTAAATATATTAATTCCCCCATGTGAATTAATAAATAAAGTTCCCAATCCAATTAACATGCTTGCATCAATATTCCATACAAACATGATATTCAACTTATAATCAAATCTTATAATCAACATGTTTGCACACAGGCATAAAACATGTAAAATCCAATCATAATAGAAATCATATATGAACTTACAAAGTTCCTATACATGATACTACAACTTTTCCTTCCTAAAATCATGATACTACTCACATAACACATAGGTATGTACGTACCTTGTATAAACAAACTGATAGGCCACCGTTAATCACTTTAAAAGTCGCCTACTGAAAATTCTCCGCCTAAAACAACCAAAATAATTTAAAGTCAATACTCTAATTAAATTCCAGCAACTTTAAAATACTTTAAATCCACTTTAAAAATATTTAAAAGTTGTTTTTAACATTAAAACTTCAAATACTAATACTCCATAGCATAGTATTACTATACTAGTCATTAAAATCCAACAAACTCCCTTAATAACATCTTTTCTAAATATTCCAGCAGCATATAATTTACTAAAACCCTCTTTAAACACACTTAAACATGTTTAATTTCATAAATTAAATCAATTTCATAGTTTATAACATGCTACTATGATTTTCCAATATTTAACACCCTAAAAATTCATGCTTTGATAATTAAAACTCAATCTAACATAATAACCAAATCTGAAATTTTATTCTTTTAATAAATAACATATATAATCCAAGATTAATCATGAAAACAGTAAATCAAAGTCATTAATCATGATTAGTACTAAAATAAAACATAAAAACATGATCTTTAATTAAAACTTGAGGAGGAAGAAAAGAATTAAACCAACACAAAGAAGAGAACAAGGAGGAAAAAGGTGCCGACAGCAACTAGGCAGCGGCGGCAGCAATCGGCGGCGATGATGATTGGTGTTGCGACGTTTCTTGGCGAAGAAGAAAGTGTTTCTTGGCGAAGAAGAAAGTGTTTCTTGAAGAAGAAGAAAGAAAATTGGAAGAAAGAAAAGAACGTGAAAGGAGAAAGAGAGAGGCGCCGATTGTATTGAGGGAGGAGAGAGAAAATTTGTGTGGTAAAATAATTGAGGTTTATGGGTATTTATAGTTTCCCTTTTTATGGGCTTAGGGAAAATAGAATTAGGCTTCAAATAGAGTTTGGTGATGAATAGGATTGATGATTTAAACTCCTAACATCACTAAGATTAGTATTTGGATTCCTCAAGCCCATTTAACTTCTTTTCCAAATCCAATTAGTATTATAAACATTTTTCAAAGCATGCCTACAAAACATTTTAACTTCCTTAAATTCTTAAAATAATTCTTTTGACTTTCAAAATGGTCAACCTTTGAAATATGAAATCATTAAAATGCAATATATATTAAAATATATTTATAAAATTCATAAAAATACGAGGGATTACAGTCTACCCCTCTTAAAAGAAGTTTCGTCCCGAAACTTGACATGAAAAACTCACACCTTTTAAAAAGTTTTTCGACTCAACTCCTATTGTAGAAATACTTGTGCCACTCATGTGCACTCTTTTGCCAACTTAAAATCACTTGCGTTACTAATGAACACTTTTTCTTATGCGGAGAATCTATTTATTTTGCACCCACATATGCAAATCGCCAAAATAAGCATAAAGATGCATAAAAATACCATCAAAATAGGTAAAAAGCGTGAAATTCTATCGCATTCTACCCCCTTAAAGAAAACGAATTACGCCCTCGTAACTCACCTCAAGGAATAAATCTGGATACTTCTTCTTCATTTCAGCTTCAGCTTCCCGCGTTGCCTCTTCGTACTCATGGTTCGACCAAAGCAATTTCACGATACTGACATCCTTATTGCGTGTACTACGCACCTTTTTATCAAGAATTTTCACAGGCCTTTCCTCATACGTGAGACTACTATCAATCTGGATCCTCTCAGGCTCCAAAACATGGCGCTCATCAGGGATATAACGCTTGAGTTGGGAAATATGAAATACGTCATGCATCTTCCCAAACTCCATTGGCAAGGCCAACCTATAAGCTACCTTCCCAATCCTTTGTAGAATCTCATATGGACCTACATATTTGGCACTCAATTTGCCCTTTTTCCCAAATCTTAGTTGGTGATACTTTCAAAAACACTTTATCACCCACTTCGAACTCATCTTCCCTTCGCTTCAAATCGGCATAACTCTTTTCCCTATCTTGAGCAGCTTGAATTCTAGCCTGAATCAACTTCACATTCTTGACAGTCTCCTCAATGAATTCTGTCCCCAATACTATGTTCTCACTAAAATCATTCCAGCAAATGGGACTCCTACACTTCCTTCCATATAATGCCTCAAAAGGTGCCATCTTAATACTCGCATGGTAACTATTGTTGAAAACTCAATCAAATCTAATTGGTCTTCCCAACTACCCTGAAAATCAATAGCACAGACTCTCAACATGTCTTCCATAGTCTGGTTAGTCCTCTCAGTCTGACCATCATTCGTAGGGTGAAAGGCAGTACTCATTTTCAACGTTGTCCCAAGATTTAACTGGACCTTTTGCCAAATTTTCGAGAGGAATCTCGAATCACGATCTGAAAGAATATCCGTTGGAACCCCATGCAATCTCACTACATGCTTAACAAACGTCTTCGCAAGTTGCTTCTTCTTCCATGTCTCTTTGATTGGTATGAACATGGCCGACTTCGTCAGACGGTCAACAATAACCCAAATAGTATCATTGCCATTCCTTGTTCTAGGCAAAGCAGTCACAAAATCCATCGATATGGAATCCCACTTCCATCCCGGAACCTCTAAGGATTGAACTTTCCCCATGGGTCGCTTATGATCTATTTTGACTTTCTGACAGGTTAGACACTTGGACACGAACTCGGCAACCTCACGCTTCATGTTTGGCCACCAATAGATCTGCTTAAGGTCCTTATACAGCTTGTCACCCCAGGGTGCACAGAGTACGGTGTATTATGGCCCTCATCCATAAGACGTCTTTTAAGCTCATCACATTTTTGTGGTACACACCACCTTCCCTTAAACCTCAGACTACCATCATCATGGATCTTAAAATCACCTTCCTTACCTTGGCCTCTTCTCCTTAATCTTCTCTAGATGCTCATCCCCAACTTGACCCTCTTTGATCTCGTCGAAAATTGACAATCCCAATGACAAAGCACTCAATCTTGCCTCGATCTCCCCAGGATTTAGGATTTCTAGGCTAAGTCATTGCATATCTCGACACAACTCCTCAGGAACTATCAAGGCGCTCATGTTATGACTCGTCTTTCTACTCAACGCATTAGCGACTACATTTGCCTTCCCCTCATGATATTGGATGTCTAAGTCATAATCCTTTATCAACTGTAGCCATCTCCTCTACCTCATATTGAGGTCTTTCTGGGTAAAAATGTACTTCAAACTCTTGTGGTCGGTAAAGATCTTACAGGTTACCCCATACAGGCAGTGTCTCCAAATCTTCAAAGCGAACACAATAGCAGCTAACTCTAGATCATGGGTAGGGTAATTAGCCTCATAAGGTTTCAACTGACGCGACGCATACAGAATCACCTTCCCATTCTGTTGTAACACACATCCCAAACCATTCTTCGAAGCATCACTATACACCTCAAATCCCTCATTCCCATCAGGCAGGGTCAAAACAGGCGCGGAGGTCAAACGTTCTTTTAAAATTTGAAAAGCTTCCTCACACTTCTCACTCCACTCGAATTTTGACTCCTTTTTCATCAAGTTGGTCATAGGTCTCGCTATCTTCGAGAAATCTCTCACAAATCTTCTATAATAGTCAGCTAGACCTAGGAAACTTCGAATATCATACACATTCTTCGGAGTTGGCCATTCATTCGCTTGAATCTTAGCAGGATCTACAGAGGCTCCTTCCTTAGACACATAGTGACCCAAAAATGCTACCTTCTCCAAACGAAACTCACACTTAGAGAACTTGGCATACAATTGATTCTTCCTAAGCGTCTCCAATATGATCCTCAAGTGCTCATCATGCTCTTTTTCATTCTTCGAATAGATCAGAATATCATCAATGAATACAACCACGAACTTATCTAAGATTTCATGGAAAATCCTATTCATTAAGTCCATAAATATAGCAGGTGCATTGGTTAACCCAAAAGGCATTACAGTGAACTCATAATGATCGTAACGAGTCCTAAATGCAGCCTTAGGTATATCCTTACCAGCTACCCTCAACTGGTGATACCCCGAAAGCAAATCAATCTTTGAGAACACACTCGCTCCATTCAATTGATCGAATAGGTCATCTATCCTAGGCAAAGGATACTTGTTCTTGATAGTTAAGTTATTCAATTCTATATAATCGATACACAACCTCATACTCCCATCTTTAACAAACAATACAGGAGCTCCCCAAGGTTATGCACTAGGTCTAATATAACCCTTATCGAACAATTCTTGCAACTGCGTCTTCAACTCACTCATCTCCGGATGTGCCATTCTATAGGGTGCTTTAGATCTAAGTGCAGTTCCAGGAACTAAGTCTATGGTGAACACAACAGCTCTAACAGGCGGCATTCCCGAAATCTCACTCGGAAACACATTCATAAACTCATTCACAATCGGAACATCTTCAATATTTACCCCAACCTCTTTACTCACATCTTGCACACTACAGAAATATAACTCACACCCCTTCTTCATCAACTTCTTTACTTGCATTGCGGAGATAACCCCAAAGTTCTTGGATTTCCCAAAACGTCTATACGAAGTCAGCTTACCCAAAGGATTCCTTAAAATTACTTTCTGAACTTCACAGTCTATCTTGGCCTTATATAAACTTAGCCAATCCATCCCCAGAATTACATCTAGGTCTCCCAGATTAAACTCTATCAAGTCAGAAGGAAAAACATAGTCTCCTATCTTCAGAGGCAAGTTTCTGAACAACTTGGTACACCTTATGGTCTCACCAGTAGGTATACTAACAGGCAAATCAATTACCTCAAAATCTACTAACCCTAGACTTTAAATAACAGATGACGAAACAAAAGAGTAAGTCGCCCCCGAATCAAATAATGCTTTAACTAGCACAGAGTTAATAGAAAAAGTATCAGACACTACGTCGGCAGATCGTTCAGCTTCATTGCGACTCATCACGAACAGTTTGCACGGAACCTTGTTCTGGTTGTTCTCACTAGCAGGCTTGTTATAGCTCCCTTGATTGTTCTATGCCCTTGCAGGCTTCGAACCCTGATTTCCTGGCTGGTTAAATCCATACCTCACTTGGTTACTACCCCTATTGCCATTTTGCTCTTTCTTTTGCTTAGCAAAGCACTCATACTCCCTATGGCCCTTCTTCTGGCAGTAGTTACAAGTCACTGGGTCTCCCTTACAGTCTCTACTAGGGTGGTTGTTGCTACACTTCTTGCAGTGATACACTCTTTCAGCTCGACCCCTATTGCGGTTATCCTGGTTGTTGCTTCCTTGGAAATTCCCATTACCATTCTTGTTTTTCTTGAAATTCCCCTGGTTTCCCCCAGCATTAAAGTCCTTCCTTTTCTCTCCTACCACAGTATTCTTTTTATCCCGCCTCGAATGGAGTCCATAAATGTGGGCGGCTCTACCATACACAATATCTAGGGATGTAAAGGTCTCACCTCCTAACCCCAGCTGTATCTCATTAGTCAACCCTTGCTCAAACTTTTGAGCCTTCAACTCCTCAGTAGCTACAACCTCAGGTGCAAACCTCGACAGTACTATGAATTTACTGTAGTACTCAGAGATGGTCATACTACCCATCCTAAGGTTAATAAATTCCTGGGCCTTCTGCTTCCTCATAAACGCAGGGTGAAACTTCCCTCTCAAGGCAATCACAAAAGCATCCCAATCGAATCCTTCCACAACACTCAGTCTAGCTCCATTCTCCCTCCACCATAAATCAGCCTCATCCTCAAGGTACAGCACAGCCTGACCCACTCTCAAATTCTCAGGACAGTTCACAGCCCCAAAAAGTTTCTCAAATTCCCTAATCCAGTTTTCTAGAAAGGTAGGGTCAGCTTGTCCCTTATAGTATGGTGGCTTAACCTTAGCTAGCCTTTCAAACATTTCCCCAGCACTCTCTGGACGCTCAGCTCTCTCCTGAGTCAATTTTTCCGCCAAGAGGCGAATAGCATCAGCTAAGTCGTTGTTGTTAGCCATCCTACTTCGTGACCTGAAAGTAATATGACTCTACTTTAGGTTTCAACATAGCTTATGTGTTAATCTAAGAAGGCAACATTTGATTTGATCAACAAAGATCGCCTCAACAAAAAATTTCTCAAACAGTTCCAAGTACAACATAAAATGTTCTGTAGTAACCACATAATCATCCATGAAGAAAATATTCACATCAGATCACATACGTAGAACAAACAAAAATTTAGTCACATAATAAGAAAAAATTAAATAATAAAAAGATTCCCAACACGTGCCTAAAATAAATACTTGCTCACTTATATAAATAAATAACTTTTATTCCTCCAAAAGGGTATTATTAAATAATTGATACTATATCATTATATTTCCTAAAATATTGGTACTAAAAAAAAACAACTCTAATCACTGTTGGCCAACTATCCAACATTATTATATTATTAAACTATATTGTTTTCTCTATTCGTAAATATATAAATAGTAACCTAAGGTACCACATTATCATTCTTGTCCTCAGATTCCTTGTATAGTTCAGGTACGAAGATCTCATCTTCAAACTCATCTATGTCCTCATCATAATATTCGACATATCTCCTTTGTCTTTTAGATCTCCTTGTAGGTTGAGGCTTTTCATCCTCTGACTCTGAATCAGTTTCAAACCTGAAAGATGCATGGTAAATGTCCGATCTAGTCTGACCCCTAGCACGGTCGAACTCCACAATGAGCTCATCATCATTGGCCGCCCTTAACCTTAATATTTTAGGCATAACCCACTCGAAACCGGTATAGTTAGTATCAATGACAGGTACATTATTATCGTCACCTTCGTCATCACTTATTACAATGGGATTTTGGTAACTTCCTATTCTGGCAGACATGATCAAGGATCTACAACAAATACATATAATCAATAACATATTTAGCACTCTCCCTGTACGCAATTCCAAACAATAACAATAAAAAGTTGTCATTAACATCATAGGCACAAAAATGTAACAATCAACAAGGAAGAAAGATATAAACAGTTAGCAGGGAAGAAAAATAACAACATGCTGAACTAACTATTTAATGCAGGCATATAATATTTCTATCCTATATGCCCTTCCTATACTACCCAATCTCACAATACAACAACTAAAACTTTAAACGTGATAAAATAATGCAGACACTCCTTATACTTTCAAATAAAATAATAATAAGTGTCGAAAAATTTGCGACTAAAAAAAAGAATTCGGACATTTTAAAAAAATCTCGAGCCATATATAAAATTCGAAAGAAAAAAAAAATCGGACAATAAAATAAAAAAAATAAAATTTCCGGACAAAATATTTCGAACCATATTAAAAAAAAATTCGGACTCCTCAAAAAAACTTCTCAAAACGAATAAGTAGGAGCAATTCTAAGAGTTTATTCAAATAACTAGTAAGTTAGTTAGGCGCCTAAAAAATTTTGAAAATAACCTAAAGCTCTTATACCACTTTGTAACACCCTGACAATTCTCTCTTTTCTAAAATACCTTTTTACAATAAAACATAGAGAATTATCAACGTATTATCGCCCGTGTGAAAACGTATCGGCTTATTCAGAATTTTGCAGCGGAAAATATAAATATAACTAAACTTCATACTTCAAATATAATAAGCAACAAAAAATTACTTAAAACCAACACACTATAAATGTCTACTTCCAAAACCAAACTTAACATAATACGTTCCTACTAAAGCAATAGATAAAACAACTTGTTATACAAGCTCTCCACATCCCAGATTCCCAATGATGCAACATCTGCACACCTGTAGATGTCAATGCTCTAAAGAATCTGCTCACCAAAATGGATCATAACACGATCAATAAGGCAAAGCCATGATCAACACATACAAACAAAGCACGTAATCAGCAAGGCTGAGTACTACATAACAATACATAAACATTCCTAACATGTTACTAAGAAATAATAAACAGGAATAAATAATAATACAACAATAATAACATTCTGCAGATAACTTCAGCTAAACTAAAGTTTAATCATCTTTTTAATACTTTAAATGGAATAATTATTGAACCGAGTTGTCTAACTAAAAACAAGCCTTCCCTAAGAAGACGAAATACGGGCGCGACTCCATATTCCATAATGACCTGCGATATCGAGGAACCTTTGAATAAATAGAGGAACGGTGATCAATCCAATTCCCAGAAAAAGCCATGGCACGCTCACCATGTACCCCAACTCCTGATTGTCCAACTTCAGACGTGCACCAATCTAAAGTTTATTACTATCCAAGTTACACTTTACGTGATTTACAATTTATTACTTATTATGACACACAAGTAATATAGAAATCTCAACTCAAACATTCACAACTGAACTTCTTTTTATCTTAGGATTAAAATAAGTGGTCATACAACTTACAAACCAAGATTAATCCCTTTTTATTCCAATCCTTCTTATTTGTTGAACCTAGCCAACAATCAACTTACCTTTCAAGGCATAAATGATCAACTTACCAAATAAGGCCAACAGTCTTCATAAAGTAGTGAAAATAATAATATAAGGGAACACATGATTTAAACATGATCCAACTCACTAAATATATTAATTCCCCCACGTGAATTAATAAATAAAGTTCCCAATCCAATTAACATGCTTGCATCAATATTCCATACAAACATGATATTCAACTCATAATCAAATCTTATAATAAACATGTTTGCACACAGGCATAAAACATGTAAAATCCAATCATGATAGAAATCATATATGAACTTACAAAGTTCCTATACATGATACTACAACTTTTCCTTCCTAAAATCATGATACTACTCACATAACACATAGGTATGTACGTACCTTGTATAAACAAACTGATAGGCCACCATTAGTCACTTTAAAAGTTGCATACTGAAAAATCTCCGCCTAAAACAACCAATATAATTTAAAGTCAATACTCTAATTAAATTCCAGCAACTTTAAAATACTTTAAATGCTCTTTAAAAATATTTAAAAGTTGTTTTTAACATTAAAACTTCAAATATTAATACTCCCTAGCATAGTATTACTATACTAGTCATTAAAATCCAACAAACTCCCTTAATAACATATTTTCTAAAAATTCCAGCAGCATATAATTTATTGAAACCCTCTTTAAACACAGTTAAACATGCTTAATTAGATTAAATCAATTTCATAGTTTATAACATGCTACTATGATTTTCCAATATTTAACACCCTAAAAATTCATGCTTTGATAATTAAAACTCAATCTAAACATAATAACCAAATCTGAAATTTTATTCTTTTAATACATAACATATATAATCCAAGATTAATCATTAAAACAGTAAATCAAAGTCATTAATCATGATTAGTACTAAAATAAAACATAAAAACATGATCTTTAATTAAAATTTGTGGAGGAAGAAAAGAATTAAACCAACACAAAGAAGAGAACAAGGAGGAAAAAGGTGCCGGCAGCAACTAGGCAGCGGCGGCAGCAATAGGCGGCGGTGGTGATTGGTGTTGCGACGTTTCTTGGCGAATAAGAAAGTGTTTCTTGGCGAAGAAGAAAGTGTTTCTTGGCGAATAAGAAAGTGTTTCTTGAAGAAGAAGAAAGAAAATTGGAAGAAAGAAAAGAACGTGAAAGGAGAGAGAGAGAGAGGCGCCGATTGTATTGAGGGAGGAGAGAGAAAATTTGTGTGGCAAAATAATTGAGGTTTATGGGTATTTATAGTTTCCCTTTTTAAGGGCTTAGGGAAAATAGAATTAGGCTTCAAATAGAGTTTGGTGATGAATAGGATTGATGATTTAAACTCCTAAAATCACTAGGTTTAGTATTTGGGTTCCTTAAGCCCATTTAATTTCTTTTCCAAATCCAATTAGTATTTCAAACATTTTTCAAAGCATGCCTACAAAACATTTTAACTTCCTTAAATTCTTAAAATAATTCTTTTGACTTTCAAAATGGTCAACCTTTGAAATATGAAATCATTAAAATGCTAATATATATTAAAATATAAATAACTATATATTAAAATATATTTATAAAATTCATAAAAATACGGGGGATTGCACTCTAATTTAATATGATTTTTTTCCGTTGTGTCAGAGGATTCGTATAAGACACCATAATAGGAAGAACTACCACTGTAGCATCAGGATGAGTCTGAATCCACTCCTCTGAGCCATAAGCTCTATCTAACCGCTCATATATCCTATCATCCCCCTCTCTATTATTACACCAAGTAAATTTAGGTCCAACCGATGATATTTATGATAGTCCCAAGTCCATTTTCCAGTTTAAGAACATTTATCTTCCACAAATAAATCTGCTACCCCCCAATTTTTTATCACTACTCTCTAATTGATTAAAATCCCCACAAACTAGAAGATTTTTTACTCATTCTCAATACAAAATTTTAACTCCTCCCAGACAACAGCACGGGAATGATGATACGGCGATCCATACACAAAAACTAGGTTCCATTCATATTTTACAGCTTTTAACTACATCCCATATCTTATATACAAAAAAGTGCGAGGACTTACTACATACATTAATAGAAACATTATCATCCCACAAAAGAGCTAATCCACCTGCAAGCCCATTAGCATCTACAATTCAACTATGTAATAGGTGGTTTTGATCTCCCCTTCCTTTTCCCCTTGTTTCTTCTCCCCTTCATTCCCTTTATCCTTCCACTTTATGTACCCAAACTAGCTGTTAATATTTGTAGCACATAACCATGTATCACATAGCAGCACACCACTAGAGGCAATAAAGAAATGACTATACGACAGTTTCAGCACAATAAATTCTGGGTGGTGCACAACAAGTACATAAATAAACCAATCAATAGACAAACCAAAAAGCCAAGATAATCCATGTGTCAGTAAACCAATTTGTATCTCTCTCCAGGTCAACGACAATAAAACTCATCAATGACCAATATCAAGTTAATTGCATCGTGGGATTTCAAATAATATAATAACTAGTGGTGCACTAAATTAAACATGGAACATAAGAATTATATTACAACTCAAACTTAGTTCATTAATTAACAAGAGTATCAATATGCGTAGAGTTTATATATTACATAATAGCTACTCAAAGTTGAGCATCACTAGTTGCAATCACTATCATAGAAAGAGAGCAAGAACACTGCATTAATGTCAGGCACGATTAATACCAAGCTATTTAAGTAATGTAGAAGTCTTCTACAACATGGTGACATATTAATAAGCAATCTATGTAGCAAGAACTAAGGAAGCTTTGTCTGTAGTTCATCACAGATTGTAAAGTACATACAAATGTCACATTAGATATCTCATATTGGAAAACGTATATACCAATTGCAAAAATTCTCATCTATACTAACTATAATTATTCATCAATGCGTAAAAGTGCTATATATAAGCCTCACCAGCAAAAAATTCACGAAATTCCTAATGTTATAGCTTTCTTTTTCCATATATTCATCTCATTCATTCCAAAAATATAAAAATTCAAAAAAAGCAGATATACAACAAACAGACACAAGGAAATAAAACATCAAAACACACATCAACAAATTGAAATAACAGAAACCCTAACATCAGATAGTGCACGAAAACCTAATTACAAAAAAAATGAAAATAGAAGGGGTTCAAATCGGAGAAGAGATGAGTTTTACCTTGGATTCTCATCAACCTCATAATTCTCCCCATCAACCGTAAGCCCCGAATTTCCATCAATCACAGAAGGGGTTTAATCAAATTCAAAGAGGGTAACAAAATTTCTAAAGAAAATCGACCCAGGAGTTCGAATTTTACCTTTATCAATATTCGAATCACGGCGACGCTCGAGGAATCTTCAACTAGGCATTGCGAATTTGAATTGGGCATCGCGAATTTGACAGACTCCCAAGGGAGATGTAGAATATGGAGGTTGGGAACGAGAGATGAAAGAGAAATCAGATAGGGGAAGGACTCTAAGGGAAAATAGCTTATGTTTCCGTGAGAGAGTGGAAAGGCGGATGACCGTGGGTTTTTTAACAATTTGGTGTTTGATGTTTTTGAAGGGGAAAAGTGAAATATTAGAATTTCACGAAAATTATGATATTTTACTTCACTAGTGATAAAATGAATCTATTGCAACGATAGACTAAATAGTGCAAATGCAACGACATTTTCTATACCGTTGCAATTGATATAATTCCATGTATAAAAATTCTAAGTAGTCGTTGCATTAAGTACCCTACTGTAACGGTACTAAAGATTCGTTGCAATAGCCAGGGCTATTGCAACGGCTTACCAAGTGGCGTTGCATTAGACTCTTTTCAACTGTTGCCTTTGTTAAAAAATGTAGTAGTTCTTCTCTTCTTAATTTATTTAGTTGTAATTATTTCTTATTTTTTTATTTAATTTTCAATTTTTATAAAGTTTAATTTAAATTATTTCCTGCCTCTTAATTAGTAGTTTTAATGTTTGAATTATTTAGTTAATGCTAGATCATGCACAAGGAGTTCATATTAAATTTATGTAATAAATTACTTATTAGTGTTTATATTATTGATTGATTACGAGAACGTACAAGTGTACGATAAGTGAGATTTTAGTGCGCTCTTTGTGCAAGATCAAGGTACGTTATGTGGCTACATCTTTTAAATTGTTGGCTTTATGTGATTAGGTTGTTTGTCGTTGTATTTGTTAAATTAATTTAGAAATTTAGCTGATTAAATTCAAAGTGCTTATACTATTTGTATTATATATTCTCGGAAACTAAGGAAGAATTTATTTGCCAATCATATAGTAGAAATTCAAAAATTTTGTTGTTATTTTCGAAAATTGTAATTATTATTGTAAGGAATTAAAGGACTAAAGTGCAATTTCTATGAACTTTGAATATTCTAAAATTGTTTATGAGAAAAGGAGATTATTCATGGCTTACAAGCCACATTATTGTTACATTACCGTTGGATTAATTTCAATAAGGGTTCATGCTTTTAAGTCCACTTGTTGGCAACTATTGTTACCCCTTGACATAGATACGTAATGGGATGATTAGCTAGGCCGGAGGGTGTGCACATTTAGGTTCAAGAAGGGGAGATAAGAAGAGGAAATGTGGTATATATCTAGCATGTTACAGTACTCAGTTTTTATATTGACTCATATTTTCTTCTTTCTTTTTGGCTTTGCCCTATTTATCTATATGGTAAGCAGATTTCAGATGAAGAATTAATGTGCATGGGAGCATACTTGAATGGAGATATTCACTTAGCTTAGGGTGTTTCTCTCTTATGGATTTTAAGACAATGAGTTATTTTTAAGTATGAAACTATTATTTAATTTTCATTTAAATCTTCCACTGCAAGTTAATTGATTAGTTAATAGTATGTTTTGCCGAAACCGTGGAGATCACGTGGCAAAAATGCTCATAAATTACTTGAAGACACATAATTGTGTCTGACTATTAAGTACCCAATCATGAAACTTATTCTCATACTAATTGGTCCAGTCCAAAGGAAGGGTAATCCAACAATCTAAATCCAAAATCGTTTTAAGAACACAAAGTCTATTTATTTATTCTAGGCCCAGTTTTAATAGCTCAATTAATTGTTCATGATAATTAATTGCATTCTAAAGCCTTTCAGAAAACTCAATTAATTATTTCTGATAATTAATTGTATTTTTGATAAATATTATTTATTCCTGATAATTATTTTCTAAAAAATATTATGAAAATTAGATTTTTATTCCTTAAAATAGCTGATTTCCTAATCTAAAAGATATTACTTGATCATAGATAAAAAGGAATCTTTTAACAAATAAAATCCGCTCAGATATATGTTGCGTCTGGCGCACCAGAATGCGCGCGCAAAACATCGAGATAACCAGAGAAGCTCGTAAATACAAAATCATCAGCGCTGAAGCAGGAAGCCGGCGCCAGGCACAGGCGTGGTGCGCCAAGCGCATGATGCGTGCGTGCGCCAGGCGCAAACCCTATATTATCTTCTTCGCGCGATTCTCATATTTTTTTTCTTATAAATAGACCTTGTAGTCTACGGACGTTTAACTATGACACTTCAACACTTTATCACGCTTCATACTACGAATCACCTATCTAATAAGATTCAAACACATATTTAAACATATAATTAAACACTCCGAGTTTCCATCAAATCTACATCGAAGCTTCAAGTTTGCTCCTCCTGCGGATCTTTATACAAGACCCATACGAGAAAGGTATACCTCCTAAAAGTCAATTCTAATTTATTTCTTATTTATTAACAATCTACTTTTCATGATGTAGATCTTCAAAGAATTAATGCTCTCTTGTATATTCTTCTGTAAACTCTAACCCTTCTTTTCATTATTTATCTTTTCTATATTATTATTTTCAATATGCATGCTTGTATGTTTTAATACTTTCATCACCGAACATGCTTATTTCTGCTAATCAAAGACCTAAATAAATGTTCTAATGCAAAATTCAAATAATTTGTACAAGTGGATTAGTTTCCATGTAATTTAATTGCTTACTAACATGTCACCAAAAATTAGTCTTTTATGTGTTTAACGAACCAGCATAGATTAATTTTTACATTTCAGGAACATATTGATGCATAGTTATATAATTGCCTAAAATGAACTAGACCTCAATCATATTAAGTAGAGACCAATAACGGGTGAATTTGTTTCCTCGTGATATTAGTACCGTCACCCCCGAACTCAATCTTTTATTCATTGACCAATTATGGAATCGTGACGGGAAAATCTATATTGCTTAATCCCCTAACATGTCCCTATGGTTTCCCAAATATCCAATTAGGGTTGAGTCTTTGTTTAAGACTTGTTGGCGACTTCTTTATTTCAAAACATTTTCAAAATAGAAAACCTTTACAATGAGATAGTCAAATATGCGCTCATGCCGCGTAGGCAATAAAAACACGCCCACAATTTGTCGACTTCACTGGGGAAGATTCAAACTTCAATTTTTGATGAGTGGGTGAAACTCGAAAAATGCGATTCATACTTGTTTTATGCAAAATAGCATTACAATTTTGCTTATGCAAAATAGCATTACAATTTTGCTTATGCATAACTATTCTTCATAGCTATTATAAGTTCTATATCCTTACCTCATTAGCGCATGTTTTATGCGTGCTTCCACCCTGGGGGCTTTGCGCTTTATCCCTCCAAAAATCTTCCTCAGCGATAGTGTTGGATCTTAGTCATAAACAAACCTACCCAACCATGGCACTACTCTCTTGTTCCTAACAAGATACTGGAGTGCGTCCGACGTGGCCTTATTTGTAAGCAAAGATATAAAGTGTGGGATCAATATCTTAGTCATGGACCATTTTAAGCCTAAACCTAAGCCTTACCATAGTATCAAATATAGATCTTGACTTAAGGTTGTAATTGCATACGTTTTCTTCCCTTTTGACATTAGTGATTGCTTATTTGTTATGTTCAACATGCTTTCTTTCTTATTCCCTCGAATTAGGCTAAAACCATCGAAAAACGACCAATACAGTTGAAATGAAAAAACCGGTTCGCAAAAGAGATGCACCAAATGCATGAAGCTTGCATCACATGCAAACAGCTTGCGTCGGACGCATCACCTTGCGTGGCGCGTAAGATACATGCGCTAGGCGCATACTGCTTGCATGGTACACAAGCTTGTTGTCTGTGGCGCAAGCTGCACGTGGCATCCACGGTTCAGTTTTGACTGTTTATTCGCCGGTTTTTTGTATATCTTGGCATCATCATTTATGAGCACTTCTAGGTCATCCTTTTGAAACTAAAACTCACCTAATTGAAAGACAAAAATTAATCTTTTCATGCATATCATCTAAGATTGAGTATATCCTTAAAAGTACATCTATATGAGTGGTCATAATAGAGTTTGAGTCATGCATCTGTTCCTATCCCATCTCATCACTTAACTATCCATCCAATTATATCATATCCCTTTCGAAAAAAAAAATAACGATAATCTTTTTCAAAATCAAACTCACTTCCTCTTCTATCCTACCTTTTTCACAAATATTTATTTATCATCATCCTACCACACGTTTAAAAAAAATCTCTTTTAAAATTATCATCTTTTCCAATAAAGATTAAAATAAAGGGTCCGTTTCAGAAAAATGAATTTCAAAAGTTCTAAGCCCAATACAATCTACCCAGTCTAACCAATACAGTCCAATCTCAGCTTATTTGCATTCATCTTTAGCCAATGTGCATTAATATCCATTTGCATACATCTTAGACCCATTTGAGTTCATGCATTCATACTAGGCCCACTAGCATTAGAGTCTATCTTAGGCCCATAAAAGTCCAGCTCATGTCAAGTAGGCCCATTTGCATCTCCATGTAAACCCTAGTCAAGTCTAATTCCAAGCTTATAAAGCCCATGAAAACTCAATTGAATTCTTCGTTCTACTTTGTATCTCCATGTAAACCCTAGTCTAATCTAATTTCAAGCCCATATATCGGACAATGTCCAAACTCTAAAACCTTTCAATCTTTTGGTCTAGTATGCTTAATTTCCGTGTAGGCTCAAAGTCTAGCCCTTCTTATCGCCATAACGACCTAAATGTCAAGTCTAGCCTGCTTACTGTAAATGTAAGTTCAAAGTCTAGTTTCCCCTAGTGTCTGTTTGTTATCCTCCATAAGTTCAAAGTCTAGTCACCCTTATTGTCTAGCCTGCTTACTCTAATGTAAGTTCAAACTCTAGTCACCCTCAAGTCTAGCCTGCTTATTCTAAATGTAAGGTCAAAGTCTCGTCTTCCTTATTGTCTAGCTTGCTTATTCTAAAAATAAGTGCAAAGTCTAGCCACCCCTAAATCTAGCCTGCTTATTCTTAATGTAAGTTCAAAGTCTTTTTTTTAGTAAAATGTAAGGATATATTACCAAAAGAG